>JASAMX010028679.1:0-46463 GCA_030248175.1 Microlaimidae sp. YZB2_3
TTACTTGTCGCCCCCTACCATATTAGGGCACCGTCTAATTAAAGCGTGTCCTAGTTAGGGTACTAAATGTGTTTCAGCATTACACTAAGTCACATATTTTTCCTATATTTTTATGTTATATATTTTTGGTGCAATGAGAATATGAACAATTTACGGCAAAAATATTATTGAAACATTCTTGCTTGTAGAAATGTACCCTTTGTCCAATATAATTAGTTGTGAAAATTTAAAAAAAAACACAATAGTCAAAGCCCTTCTATTTAAACGGAAATTGTTCAGCGTTAATATTTTTTACAAAGTTATAACGTTATGAATCATCTTTCATTATTGGAGATTAATTGGCGAAAAGTGATTTTTCCGAGCACTAATTGGCTAAAAGTGATTATATTAGCTCCTCCCACAATCATTTCCACAGAGCAAAACCTATATGACGTCATCACAGGCTCACCTTCAAAAGAGTCCCGGCACAAAAGAGTCCTGAAAAAAATCGCAGCTGGCACAAAAGAGTCCTGGCACAAAAGAGTCCCGGCACAAAAGAGTCCTGAAGAAAATGCGTTCATGCGCCCAAGCGCTTCGAGCGCTGAAGTCGGCACAAAAGAGTCCAGGCATAAAATCAATTTTTCACAGCTAACATACAATGTTCACACCTTAGTTGTCTTTCAGTTTATGACGTATTTCAACACGTCGTTACTTTGACACAATGAGTCAAAAGCGTCGCAAAATACTCGTAACTGTGGCTTTTTTTATATCTTAAGACACAAATAATTCTAACAAAATGAGTCAGAATCACGTTGATTTTATACTGATTGTGTCTTTTTGTCAAAGTAACGACGAACTGTTAATTTAAAAGATTTTTAGCTAAAAAATTTTTAAATTCATGTTCATCTCCTTCTTCTTCTTTTTATTATTATTATTCTAACGCTCATTTCTTAAAATCGATATTCCTCCTTCGTTACTGATTGATCAAAAATAAACATGGGCTCATTGGAACGAAAAAAAAAACGCAACTTTCTTAGGGGCCACTTTTTTTATTTAAGTCCTTGTTATCAATTTATTGATCAAAATAATAAATTGAGAAGTACCAAAATGAAAACTTCTAACCGCACAATAATAGCCTTTTGGCAACAATAAGGATTGTACAGAGCAGACGCCGACAGCTCCTCATAGAAACTGCACAATAACAGCAGACGGATGTGCTTAGTTGCTATTGGTGGCGGAAACTGCACAGCTCGATCTACTTCAACCGGTGAAAACGGCAAAAACAATAAAATATGTTTTGTTAATTTTTTATTTATTGATAAAAAAATTAAATTTAAAGTTTTATTTAAAAAAAAAATAATTGCAGTTATCCGTGGCGCGGAAGGCAGTTTAGCTCCACAGCACCGCGCCAACTATAATTAACCAACTATAATTATGTAGTTGTGAAAATTTTGTAATTCATGTTCATCTTCTTCTACTTATTTTAGTATTATTTAACGCTCATATCTTAAAATCGATATTTTTTCATTGTTTATATGGCGATTTAACCCAGAGGCACCGCACCAACTTTAATCAGAGAACGTGGATGAAATAAAATTTGTAATTCTTGTTCATCTTATTCTTCTGCTGATTCTTTAGTTTAAAATAATAATTGCAATCATTAGAGGTGCCCAAGCGCCACACAGCAATGTAGCCCCACGACACTGCTCCCACTATAATTTACGAACGTGGGTAAGTTTAGTAATTTATGATCATCAATGATTTTTTCTTATTTTTTAAACGCTTTACAAAGCATTAAGTGTTTTAATAACTAAATAATAAAAATACTTGAAAACATTAATTTTTTATCCGCGAAATTCTTCACACAACCTCTTAAGAGGCTTATTAAAAAAAAACAAATAAAAAACTGAAAGACAGCTAAGGTGTGAACATTGTATGTTAGCTGTGAAAAATTGATTTTATGCCAGGACTCTTTTGTGCGGACCTCAGCGCTCGTAGCGCTTGGGCACATGAACGCATTTTCTCCAGGACTCTTTTGTGCCGGGACTCTTTTGTGCCAGGACTCTTTTGTGCCAGCTGCGATTTTTTTCAGGACTCTTTTGTGCCGGGACTCGGGACTCTTTTGAAGGTGAGCCTGTGATGACGTCATATAGGTTTTGCTCTGTGGAAATGATTGTGGGAGGAGCTAATATAATCACTTTTAGCCAATTAGTGCTCGGAAAAATCACTTTTCGCCAATTAATCTCCAATAATGAAAGGTGATTCATAACATTATAACTTTGTAAAAAATATTAACGCTCAACAATTTCCGTTTAAATAGAAGGGCTTTGACTATTGTGTTTTTTTTAATTTTAACAACTAATTATATTGGACAAAGGGTACATTTCTACAAGCAAGAATGTTTCAATAATATTTTTGCCGTAAATTGTTCATATTCTCATTGCACCAAAAATATATAACATAAAAATATAGGAAAAATATGTGACTTAGTGTAATGCTGAAACACATTTAGTACCCTAACTAGGACACGCTTTAATTAGACGGTGCCCTAATATGGTAGGGGGCGACAAGTAAGGATAAAAAGCCCGTATTTTTAAAATCAAATTACAAATTATGTTACTAGTTTTAAATACAAAAATGATGCGAAACATTAGACGTCGAATCTTGGATTTTCAATCTGTATACGAATCCTCCTTTTTCCGTGAAGGAGAATTTCACGGTGTGTAAATGTTTGCTGCGCTATAAAATTAAACTTTCCGAACTGCCAGCACAGTAAAATTTTGCGTTTTTACAGCGCGCGACAGTTTGTTTTAAAAATCTAAGCGTTTCATTATTACGGAATTCACCAGATTGATTAAAAGTTTTTAATACACCCGAAAAATTTGAAATAAATTTCTATATAGAATCTGTAATCATATTTTCACCCTAGAAGAAAAACCATTAAAATACTGTATTTATAAACGAGATAATCAAAAAGCTAAATCCTACTTTCGGTGCTCTGGGACAGACCGAACCAGCTAAAGAAGCGATTGGCTATTCCCGGCTGCGGTTCAGCCGGGGCTGAATGCTGATTGGCCAGGCGCTCGGGAGGTTTCCCGCGGTCCAATGACGACCAGTCCTTCACGGACGGACTACGGGATCGTCGCACTTGCAAATCTTTGTAAAAATCGTTTAAAATTGATAATTTGTCCGGATTCTGCGATCCCGAGAGGCCGCCGTGGTAACTGCTTTCCACGGAGCTGTAGCCGCTGGAATTCGGCGAGATGTACATATCGATTTATCGATTGTTTCCAATTTATTTATTTTTTGATTATCGAATATTTCCGGAATGACGGATGCGGGCTTTTTTCTCCGGCAAAAGGAACGTGGGCCGAAAATTAAACGAACTTGGAGCCGACGTGTAAAACAGATAAAAAATAACCTTAAAAATTCTAAAACTTTGTATTTTTACATCAATTAAAATTTTAGGTGAGGTGTAATCTGAGGCGTACTCTTATCATCTAGACGTTTTTGCTTTATGACAGCTGGAAACATCAAAATTCTTAATCCAAATTTTTTTGTTTTGTTTCCTATTTTTCCTGCGCATTCGTGCGCAATGTACATATTAAGCCTGGTTCATATGTAATTCGTTCAGTTCAAAGTGTCCAAAGGACAAACGTAAAAAGTTGAATTTTAGACCATTTAAAGAATTTTTTAATTTTTTCTGTATTATTGATGTTTCGACCTTTAGAAAAAGTAAAACACGTTTTTAGATAACCCAAAATCGAGCTTTTGTTTTTTTTCTATTGGACGCCTTAAAAGAATTGCATACTAGGATTAAAGGCTGATTCATACTTATGTAAAAACGTATTTTGGAAAAAGTACAAAGAACTTTTTTACATAGATTTATACGCTGTGTTTGTCCTTTGGACTAGTCCAAAGGACGTTTTTACATAAGTATGAACCAGCCTTTAGGCTCCGAACTCGTTCGCGGCTCCAAGTTCATTTTAAATTGATACTTAGGGCGCAATCGGTTTATGACGAATCAGTGCGGAGCCAAAAAAAAACACTCCACGAAGTTTTTTGCACTTGACTAAATCGTTACGAGAAAATAAAAATGCCGAATGAGCGAAAAGATAACGAGTAAAAACGGTGATAGAGAAAACATAGAAGCGCACAAGAAACTATGAACAATCGGAGAAAACAGCACCTAATAGTCGTGCCAACGTGGCGAGAAGATAAGCTCAGCACTATGATATTGAATGGTAGGAAAACATCACTACTGAACACTAAATTAGCGCGTTGTTCTCGGATTATCTTGTCATTTTTTTCTTGTTTAAGAGAAGTTTTCATTTCAAAATTTTTTTTGCAAAAAAGTTTAGAATATTTCCAAAAAAAGTTTGGAACATTAAACAAAAAATTATAGAGTAGCTCGAAAAATTCCTCGTGTAAACTGTACTAAATCTCATCGCAAATATTGTACGGCCTTACTGAATGTCAATAACCGTCCTAAATTTTCGCAATTTTAACTCAAGCTAATTCTAGCGGATCACAAATTAACTAAGCAGCTAACTAATTTAACACAACACAAAAGTACAAATCCACATTAAGCCACTAGGTTATCTCCAACAATTATACTCTATATATAAAATTTTGTCTGGCGCCTGTTTCATAAAGACGTTTTTAAACTCCCATTTTACAAATCTCCGCTTTCTTTTTGTAAAATACATGACAAAAATATACGGGACGAAATATCGACGGACGAACGAGCCAATAAATGCATAGCACTGTTTCCTCACTAAGCAGAGATGCATCCCTTGGGTTGTAAATCGATAAAACTTATCATGGATTGTGCAAAAAATCAGCGGAGATTTTAAAAATAGGAATTAATAAACGTATTTATGAAACAGGCCCCTCCAAGGCTGATCTACTATTGTCCGCCGTGAAAAGACGCGGTGCGGAGTTGAGGATTTTCGGGCAGTGTAAGTTCCGGCCTGGCAGTTGAACAATGCACCGCACCGAAAGCTTTCGACCAGTGCTTAAAACAATCGGCTTAAAACCGAAAGCCCGCTGCTTAAAGGAAAAGCCCCGCAGCAGTTGCTCGGCTAGGTGATAAGCGCGGACGGGACACCCTAGCGGAAGGCGGGGGATCTCGACTACACAAGTCCACACTAGTAATCCTCCTACTTTTTAATATAATGCTCCGGAGCTCTGGTTATTAAAAATAGACGGAGCTCCGAAGCTTCGGGAACATTAATATAGTCAATTTCCACAACCCCGTCAAGGAGAAAGAACAAAAAAAACTGTTTACCTATGGTAAGGCGGTTGTTTCCTGTTTTTAACATTAAAAAATCAGTTTATAATGCGTCGGAGTTGGGTGAAAAAAAACAAAAAAAAAACAAAAGGTGCGAATCGCCGTCGTCGCCGCCGCAGCCCCGACTGCCGCTGAAACAATAGCCGGGTGGGTTCGAAAATTTCGGAGGTATAAAAAGGTCGCCTCAACTCCGCACTGGGTGAAAGCCGGGAAAATCCCGGTACAAATGCCGTGTTTCACCGAAACAATCAACACAACAGAGTTCAAGACCATTTTTCCAACTAAGGAATGAGTCATTTCTGTGTAATGGGAGAAAAATGAAATCTTCAAAGGGGAATATAAAGCCGAGTTTAAGAGGTGTTGGTGGTGGTGAAACTTTTAAAAAGTTTTTAGAAATATAATTTTTCTTGAAAACCATTCGTAATTATATCTGGCTTTCGACAGTTGGCGCCCGTGTTATTATGTTCCGCCGGCGGACGGAACAAGTTAAGAACACCCGAACTCTATATTTTCTGAGGTTTGGCTTTTTTGAGCCAATAGTTTATGAGAAGAAGGCACACAATATTATCTAAAAGCGTATTGGTATTTCGCCTAGCATTAATATGCTAAAAAGGATATTAGATGTGAAAAGAAACAAATCGAATTTGAGGGGAAAAATCTGGTATGAATACTTGCAGGCGAATAATCTAATAAAAATATTTTAAATTGAACTGCGATAAAAGTGAAAAGAATTAATGAAAAGCAAAATAAGCATTTTTTTAGAATAATTTTAAAACTTTCACATATCTAAAATATAGTAAAATTAGCTTGCTTAAAAGCTCCGGTACGGTAAACTTTGGTAAAAACTCGGATAAATTCATTTTGATACCTAACTTTGTTTTGATAAGTTTCGATAAGTGTTTGATAAACTCGGTAAAAATTATTTTAAAATTATAATACTTTGAAATAAAATACTTGATAATTTTGTGTGTTACTTAATAATAATTATACTCAAACGTAGTGCAAATTTTCTTCAAATTATTTCTATTTTATCTTGCGTAATGCATTAAAGCAATAAAAATTATTATGTTTTCAATGATTTATTTTTCAAACCCTACCTCTAAAAGAGTTTGTTGTTTAAGAATTAGTAACACGTTTAAAAACGGTTGGCGGTGTATTCTTGTTGGAACTACGTAAACTTTCAGACGAAGATTTACTATTAACAACTACTGAAACCTAAATGATGAGCTTCACTTTGTCGGGAAAATCTGCGTATTGTTTAGAATTTCAAATACTTTCACATAATGATTAATTCTGCTGGAATCCATTATAGTTAAAGGTGCAGTTCGCTAGCTCATCGGGTATTTATTAATGATTTGTGAATATTGAAACTATTTTTAAAGACCCCACATTATCAGGATTTCAAAATAAATATTAGGAAGAAATTGAGTAAATTACGGTTTTTAATGTCGTTTTTGCTGGGTTTGATGGCAAACTGATTGCGTAAGAATTTAGAAAAGATCGTAATTTGCTCTATTATTTAAAATCATTTTTCTAGTTTTGATTTTACTGGTTTCTAAACAAAAAACTATGACTTAATAAAAAAACGAAGAAAGCTGGAAAAATAGTTTAGTGGGTTTATTACCAAGGCTTAGTGTACCACACTTGTAACCAAAGTCTTCTCTAAACCAAAGGTGGATAATCTAATAAAGGTATGTCATAGCGCTCTGTAGCAGCGTGCATCATAAAATCCAATTCGGGCCGCACGTCCGGCCAGAAGCCGCACGTCCGGCCAGTAGCCGTATGTCCGGCCAGAAGCCGCACGTCCGGCCAGAATTGGATTTTATGATGCACGCTGCTACAGACCGCTGTGACATACCTTTATTAGATTATCCACCTTTGTCTAAACTCATATTAAACCAGGAGGAAAAACAAACAATATAAAACTTTAAAAATTTTTTATTTTAAGAAATTAAATTGAAAAAAATTGTTATTCGACTTAGCCGATCTGAATAAAATGGTTAGGTTTAAGCGTGAAACAAGAAAAACAAAATCAAATTCTTAAACATTGCTTTAAATTAACTGATCAACAAAAAAAAGATTGCTTATACACCTAATTCACATACAGTGTCATTCCGTGCCAACCAAAGGTCTTCTTTTCCACAAACAGCAATAATGTTAATTAAGAAAAAAAATACCAGCTGAATGGAATTGTTTTGATTTGTGCGCCAAAACTTTGTTTATATTTTCAAAGGCTAATACAATAAATGTTTAATTTAAAAAATATTTGAATGGGTGCGCGTTGTGTTTTTCACGAACGTTAAAAAAACATAATTGCTTTAAATCGGCGGGAAACGTCAATATTAAAATTTTTGATTGCTGTTTTAAGGTACAGTTCTGTAAATGATCGAGTTTTTAAAAAGTAATTGGTTAGTTACCAACCAATGATACCTATTTTTAACAAAATTTACTGTGTTCTCAGTTTTCAAAAAATATTTTAATTTTTCTAAACCATAAAAATTTTCTGAGATATTGCTGTTCAAATATTCAAAAATCATCAAAACAACTACTTTTTTACTAAAACTAAAATTGTTACAATAAAATTTGCATTATATTTTTGCATGAAACATAATTACACAATTTTTGGAATTTTAATATCAAAACACAAAAAAACAGTATATGTTTTAAAGGATCAATGGTTATCGAACTTTGAAACTGTGCAAAAAAGGGGACGGTGGGTTTTATAAGTCACCACACTAAAGTTGGTTAAAATATAACATGAGTTGGATTCTCAACCACCTTTAAAGGACGCACTACAGAAAATAACGTGTTTAGAAAGTTACCACACGAAAATTGGTGAAAAATAACGTTGGTTGGGTTCTCAATCGCATTTAGAAGACCATAGGCAAATAAAATCTAGCTGACTTCAAAAATTTCAGTATTGAATTGACTATTTAACAATAAAACCATTAGAAATTTTTAACGAAAGCGGTTTAATAATAAAGATCAAAACTCATATTTTAATAATTATTTATTAAATTACTTAATTTGAAACCCAAATGCAATTTTTTTAAGGGCTAAAGTTGGTAATTTTTTTTAAATTTGTAAAAAAGTGGAATTAAAAAAAGTCTTTGTTATTATTTGCTAAAAAAAACGTCATACCCCGCAATTTTCTTGGTCTCTACAGGTCTGCATTCTGATTTTCGCGGTCAGCCAGATATAATTCAACCATAACTTAGTTATTGTTGTGTACAAATTATAAATTCAGTATTATTAAATGTTGTGGATTATTAAATAGAGCATTATGGTTGTGATGTGTCAAGCAGCACTCATAAATAGTAATGTATGATCAAAGGTAAAAAATATGAAATTCTTTTTAAATACTTAAAAATCTTAATAAATTAAACACCAGAAAACATTAGCTTTTCTTTTTGCGAGGAAATATTTTTTTTAATTCCGCCACTCTTTCGAAACAACAGCAAATGTCCGAAATTATTAAAAATAACTTGAATTACGTCAGTTATACTCTATTTATATTTTTAATCATGTTGTTTTTTATAAAGTGCAAAAAATTACCTATTTTTAACGTTAGTGGCTTGACCAGTTTTAATGATGATTCAGACGAAGACGGTTCCGTGGCACTAGGAATCGTGGAGAGTCGCTCTGGATTCGTTATATCTGAGTGATTTCCTTGCTGCTGATTGGTCAAATCTGAGTTATTTGCAGTGGAAGTATCCGGTTCACTCTGGTAATAAAAGATGTTAAAACACCATATTTATAAATAAAAACTGCTGCTATTGCACTTAAATTTGGAACTTAAAAAAATTAAATTTTTATATTTAAAGATTATACCAAACCAAATGACGCTTAGGAATGGAATTTTTTGCTGAAATGTTTGTAAAATTTGAAATTAATTTTACTGTTCGTTTTTCAACAGGAACTCACAAACTGTTTGTGGGCTCTTATGTTTAAAAACGATTTATAAAACAGCGCAATCAGGATTTATCACGTGTTATATTATCTTGCTTTCAACAAAATATAACAGCATGGTGTTTCAACTCTGGACCTTATTAGAAGATGCCCCGCAGGCTGGGAATTCCCAAGGGATGTTTTCTTCCATGGACATGATACTAACGGATGCGTCGTAACCTGTTCCCCCACTGGTTTCCATTAGACTCGGGAAACTCGTTTCCATATCCGTCCCGTCCGTAGTCGAAGAGTTCATGGATACACCCATGCGGTCACCGCCGGAGCTGGACATTGCGCTTCTTGGCCCTCGTGCAAGCTGTGACTCGGGGCCTGCGGCCGCGCCACGGGCGGCTGCTCCGATCTGCTCTTCGTACTGTTTCCGCGCCCGACTCACGGACGGCAGTTTGCAAGTTTCCTCGAGTACGGACGGGGCGCCGCGCGGACCGGAATAACCGTTCGTCGTCCAATTCGCAGAAAGGGGCCCGTTTCCGTGCGAGACCCGGCTTCTGTTCGCGTCCACAGTTGGAGTGACGCTACCCTCGGAATCTGCAAATAAAATGCTTTTTTTATTTTCTGTTTAGAAGAAAAATTAAAAGTAACTGCATCTGATTTGAAGTGAAGCACTAGAATCTATTGACGATTCAAAAGGACAAAGGTCAAAAGAATATGTAAATGCATCACGAATGGTGATGTTTAAACTCCTCCTTTACAAATGCAAAATTATACTTCTTGAAATATCGTTGATCAAGACTGCTCAAATTAAATTTAAAAATCGAGTGTTTTATACTTTTATAAAACAAAAAATGCTCAAAATTTTTCACAGGAAGTGATTTAACAAAAAAAGATAATCTGACACTTCCAGATTTTTTTTTATTTCATGATTACCGTAAAAAATGTATTGCAGCGCTGAGCTAAGCGTAAGCTAAGCGTGAGCTAATCTAGTCTACACTTACAGTCTTTTTATATAAACCTCTGATTCTTTTTATCAGTTCATGGTAAATTATAAACTAACTATATAGTTAATTACTAAGTGTTAAAACATAAATATTAAAATCAGCTTATTATCAAATTTACGTATAGTCAAAGGTGGATAATCTAATAAAGGTATGTCACAGCGGTCTGTAGCAGTGTGCATCATAAAATCCAATTCTGGCCGGACGTGCGGCTTCTGGCCGGACATACGGCTACTGGCCGGACATGCGGCTTCTGGCCGGACGTGCGGCCCGAATTGGATTTTATGATGCACGCTGCTACAGAGCGCTATGACATACCTTTATTAGATTATCCACCTTTGGTATAGTTATGTTTATTTCTTCGAAGTTATCCTATTTAAAAGAAAGAAACCAAATGCAAATCATTACCAAATCCATAAAAAATTTTAAATCATGAAAAATAACAGCAAAACAATATCTTTTTCTGTTGGTCACTTCAAGAATAAATAAAAAAACCGACTGTACACTAAGTTTTAAACCCAAATATTACTAAATAAACTCACATAATGTGCTATTTCAATAAAAAATATTATTTTCTGATATTTAGCGTGCGCAGCAAGTTTTTCACGCCGTGTTTGTTTTCACCAGAAAATATTTTTATTTTAAACGAACTCCTGCAAATAGCGGTAGCTTACTTTTTAATTAAACAAAAAAATAACTATGAGAAAAAATCAGTCAGAGGTGGCGAAAAAATGAGAGTCGGATGTGCATTTTTCCCGGAATATTTCGGTCAAAATCTAAATTGTAACCAGCGGGACATTTTCCTGTGTAGTTATTATTGGCATAAACTGAAGTCTTTGCGATAGCACATGTCAGTTTTCAACGAGAAAGATTAAAATTATGAAATTACTTTACCAGCAATCACAATTACGATTGCTATCGTTGAGAGACCGACATTAGATACAAATCGGCCATAGCTTTCTTATAATGAAGCCTAATCAGCCGCAAACACATTTCTCAAAGAGGCGTTAAAATTAAACACTCGGAAAATTTATAGATTGAAATCAGTTGTACATATTTCCAAAATTCTTTCAAAACAAACAACCGACAAATATTACGTTTGTTATATATTATTTTATAAGATAAAAATAATAAAAACAAAATTGAATAAAATAAAGAAAAAAACTAATTTGTTCATTTTATTTTTACAAGGAATAGAACCGAAACCACATAGCGCTACTGACGACGTTTAGCCTATACTTCCGTATTGCTTGAAGTGGCGAAATGAGTTTCGGAATCAAATGAGTCTCTAAAGACACTCGAGTGTAAACACAACCAGATGTTTTTATCATAAGCAATAAAACGACTGAAATAGCATTTCTATAAAAAAATACATTAATTTTAATTAAAGATCTTTGATGTTGGCAAAAATTAAAGATTAAATTTTAATTTTATATTTGTGTCAGTAAAATAAAATTATTAAGAATCGCAAATTTTGTGGCCAAGTACTTTAGGGGTCGTTTGAGGTATAGCTTTTACCACCTATATACTTACGGATTTTAAAACAGTATCACATTTCTATTTGTTACTAAACAGCATTTATAAATTGTAAATTTTAGCGTTTTATTGCTATCGAAAATTGTTCAACCACTAAAACTATTTTTACACTAATATTTTTAAAAAACGCATATAAAAATATACAAAAATTAGAAAAAAGATCCTATTTGCATTTGATGGTGTTACATAATCTTAATTTACTAATCAAATTAAATTTTTCTCATTTTGCACAGATAAAGTTGTAGTTTTTTTATTAAAAAAATCATAAAATATTAAAAGCAGCTGTAAAATAATAGCAAAAAAAAACTAAAAACAAGTACGAAAAATCTAAACCAGTTAAAAAAATAAATAATATAAATAATGAGTTCAAATATAAGAACATAGGTAATCAAACGCAAAAAGGAAAAAAAAACAGCGTACCAGTTAATACTCGGTTTTCATGCACGGCTTGCAATCCTGTATTTTTAAGCGAAAATCGGCTTTTTCTGAAGTAAGATGCTGGAAAATAAGTCATTGAAATCAAAAAATTAACATAATTAAAAAAAATTAAACGTAAATAAAAAACAAAATACATGAATGTTGTGCAATTATGAAATAAAAAAATACATGAAATAAACTTATTGCAATTAAAACAAATAACAAGCACAACAAATTATAATAAAAAAACGTGATTTATCCATTTGTATAGGGTTAGAATATTTTTTAAAATTCTTATTAACTATATAGTTTTGTTTCTTATAGAAATTTTACAAAATTAATTTTTACCGCAGTAAAAATAAACATCATATAATTGTTCTTTTGCTAAAACGGGTGTAATTTAATACTTCGGTTTTTTTTTATTCGAGGAATGCTGATAGCCCAAAGTAAGAATTTTATTACATTACAGGGATGTATGCATAATTTAAAGCCGAGTTTGTTTATGTGGGACTTGTTGTTCATTAAAACAGTGGCTGTAAATCATTTGAATAAAACTGCCCAGTGCTGGTGGAATTCCCGTCTATAAGAATACTACAGAACATATGCATATTTCATCTAAAAATACCTCGTTTCATTGACGTAATCGATATTTCCATAGACGTTCGTTGAGATGGAAGAGGTGAAGCTCTCGCCGAGGCGCTGTAGTACTCCTTGGAGGAGGAGTTAAGAGGAGTGGAACTCAAAAGGGGTCCGCCTAAAATCATTTAAAAAGTTTTTTTAAAATTATTTTTTCATAATTATTTATTTATTTTAAATGTGTTTAATAAATTTTGACTTATAACGAAATATATACCTTCCTTTAAAAACTATGAAGCAATGCGACGGTAGTTTAGTAATAATTTGGTGCTATGAAATTTTTAGAGAGAACAAAATCAAGCAGAATGCGACATTTGATAGGAAAAAATGGGCAGTTTTTTCGGTTTTTTCTTACTTAATAATCGTCGCATATTAATGATCGACTGTTCGTACGAACAGTACAATTTGTTTTGTACACTTTTTATAATTTTTTATAATATTATAGTCTTTACAACAATGATGTGGACTAGAGAAATTTTGGGTAAGCATATGTCTCATGTAGGTCAATTTATACAAAAGCTGCATTAATGTAATATATTTATTGTTAAGAATACATTGACCGAACTATAAACTTCTTTAAAAAATTTAGTGCGTGCGGGCGGCAGCTTTGGCTAGTTACTACAGAAAAATTATTCACATTCATTATAAACTATACGAAACAAATTACAAATAACAAAACAATAACGTAATTCTATTTATAACAAATTTCCGCTGTTTTCACCGCCAAAGAACCAATTGTCGTTACCATGACCAAATGAGCCACAATTCGTGTAAAATATGTGCGACTGTGACTCGTTTTAGATTTCTAACAGCATGTTATGAGCTACAGAATTTCATAGCTAATAAGGTGCTGTTATTAATCAAAAATGAGTCACAGTCGCATATATTTTACACGAATTGTGGCTCATTTGGCCATGGTAACGACAATTGGTTCTTTGGTGGTGACAACCGCGAAAATTTTTTTCTTTGAGGCCCTGATTAAGCCCGAATAAAACCATTAGTGCCTAATTAAATTCTTACTAAAACTGTATTCAACTAGAGCACGCATGTCAAAAACATAGTTTTAATTAAAACAATAAAAAGCTCTAATTGGGGCTTAACTGACCGTTTCTGAGCAATGTATCTAGTTAGTTATTATTTTTCCATCATTGTCATGTGATTTGTCAATACTAAGAAATAAATCAATTTATAATAACACATTGTTTTTAATTGATGAAATATTTGGAAACAATTAAGACCTATTTTTCCCGCAAAATCATTGTACCACTCAGAGTCAATCTGTATATAAATAGACGTAATGTGCGTATGTGTGTCTGTGTGTCTGTCTGTGTGTTCCCTAACTCCTCTTTAACCACCCAACGGATTAAGGTGAATGAGGTATCGTTGGAAAGCTTATACCCTAGGGAATGTCGTAAGGAGGTTGAAATTTTGAAAAAACTTACACGGATATCTTTATATTGGACAACGCGTTTTCACCAAAGCAACGCGTTTTCACCCTATGGATTTTGGAACTTAAAAATTGTTTTGTCCAGGAATTGGCTTAAACTAATTGGTAAGAGTAATTAGCCAATGTAAAGCCAGAATATCATGTTTTTTGGAAAAAATGAACATGGACATCTTTATACTGGACAACGTTCTTTTCACTAAAGAACGGAATGACCTTTCTCCTTAACCACAAAAGGGATTGGGCTAAATGAGATATCATTGCAAAGCTTACATTGGCCGGAATGTCATAAAAGGGTTGAAATTTAGAAAAATTTCGCATTGACATCTTTAGCCTGGACAAGATATTTTCACAAAAGGGAGAAACCTCTGAACTTTGGAAATTGAAAATTTTTTTGTCTCTGAATTGACTCCAACTAATTGATAAGAGTAAGTAGCCAATGTAAAACCAGAATGTGATGTTTTTTTGGTAAGATGAACATAGACATCTTTATACTGGACAACGTTTTTCAATAAAAAAGGGAACGACCTTCGTCCACAACCAAAAAAAAAGGATTGAGCTAAATGAGATATCATTGCAAAGCGTACAGATCGGGGAATGTCGTAAATGTGTTGAAATTAAAAAAAATTCATGGACATCCTTAGGCTGGACAACACATTTGCACAAAAACGGGGGCTCTATAGATTTTGAAAGTTGAAAAAATTTTTGTCGTTGAATTGGCTTAAACTTATTGGTTAAAGAATTAGTCAATTAAAAGCCAGAATATTATGTTTTTTTGGAAAGATAAACATGAATATCTTTATTCTGGACAACGCATTTTCACCAAAAGGGGAATGGACCCTTCTCCCCAACCGCAAAATAAATTAGGTTAAATGAGGTATTATTTGAAAGCTTGCTTGGCTTGGAAAGCTTTGGGGAATGTTATAAAACGGTTGAATGTTTAAAAAATAACTTGGACCTTTTTAATCTGGACAACCCATTTTCACTAGAGGAGAGGGGCCCCGTAAATTTTAAAATTTAAATTTATTTTTATTGCTAATTGTTGCTATTGTCATTTCTACTTATTACCAATAGATATTAGGAAATGGAAAGCCAGTATTATTTTTTTGAAAAAATCAACATGAACATTTTTATGACAACAAATTTTTATAAAAGTTGGGATGGACCTTCCTCCTCAACTACAAAAAAATTAGGCTAAATGTGATATCATTGGAAAACTTACAGTTCAAAGAGTCTCATAAAGGGGTTAAAACTTTAAAAAAAATATTATGGACATCTCTATGCTTGGCAAAGCATTTTTACAAAAAAGACGAAAGGGATCATCCTTGCTAACTACTAAACGAAGTGGGTTAAATGAGATATTATTGCAAAGCTTACAATTCAGCGATTTATCATAAAATGATTGAATTTTGAGAAAATTAGCAAATGAATCTGAAGTTTAAAAAAATAACATGGACATTTTTAATCTGGACAACACATTTTTACCAGAGGAGGCCCTATAAATTTTATAAGTTAAATTTTTTCTACTGCTAATTGTTGCTATTGCCATTACTATTATTTGTCAGCCGTAGGGCTGACACGGGCTACTTGTGGTTTAAAAGGTTTTTCACAGAACTTTCATGGTACATCCGATTACTACACTAGTATCTTTATAATTTTTGATTGAAACTTTTCAATTTATTTATATTCACCACAAGTAGCCGCAGCTACGTTTGCTTTTTTATTGAAAAATAATTTTCTTTTTATATAATTTCTATAAAAATATATATGCCCTGATCATATTTTTTCACTAGTTTTGAGGCCATATAACAAACATAATAACCGACTTGTTATCCATCCTTTCTTTATAGGTCGATTTAAAATATAATCCTATTACTATCACAGGTGAAACTTGCGGGCCGTAAAAGCTATGTTTTAATTTTAACAAGGACTGGTTCGGAGTTGCGACCTTGTATAAATATAAACAAAAATTGTCGACAAACAAACAAACTTAGTGTGAATTTGTAAGCTAAAATACAGCGGAATAACATACCGGCAGTGACGTAGGAAGATCGACTTTCCGTTCTTTCATTGGATGGCTGGCGGAATCGTTGGACTCCGAGACTGGTTTCACTCGGGCTGGGGGACAAAGGCCCTAGCGGTGTGGTGGGGCAACTTTGAACGTATCCGGCCGTATCCGCGCGGGCCGAAATGGCGTGCGGGTAGGGGTCGGTCCGGCCGGTGGTCGGTGGAAACGGACCTTCCGCTGCTTCTTCCCCTCCTCCAGATCGGTCTTTCGGTGGCATTCTCCCCGAAGGACTAACCGGGGAAAAACTGATGGGCTCCCATTTCCTCGCCGATGGTTCTAAATAACACATATTTGATTTGATCCATGGAATAGGTAGTACATGCTTAGCACGTAGTACTAAAACGCGGACGCCAGTGGGTGTAGGGGTCGGTGCGCCCGTTGGTCGGTGGAAACTAACTAACAGTCCGTCGACCGACCCCTGGTTTTTCCCCACGGACTGACCGGGGAAAAACTAATGGGCTCCCAATTTCTAGTCTCGGGATCTAAACGAAGCGTATTTGACCCATGGAATAAATAGTGCATGTTTAGCAAGTAATAACAAATTATGGATGGAAGTGTGGGTAGGGGTCGTTGCGGACCTCTACTCTCCCTGGATATTAAGTCAAAAAACTTAGTCATGTATTTTATAAAAAGTAAGCGAGATTTGTAAAATTAGAATATACAAACAGGCGTTTTTGCTATTGCGATGTTAAAAATATTTCGTTTCTCGTGGCGCGTAATATCGCTGTACGGCAAGATATGAGTTGTTCTGCGGTTTTCGTGACATTTTTTGTTAAAAAACAACCCACAACTACTAAAATATGATTTATGAAGTGTGTTTTGATAAATTTTGTCTTTATTTATCTAATAATTTTTCTCTTCTTTTGTTGTGTCTCTTATATTGTATTTTTTACAGGTGACCTGTAAAATAAAACAAAATATTTTTTTAATTTGATTATCTACCAGAACGGATTGTTTACAACAAAGTTGGGTTTGTTCTAACAACGGCATTCAAAATATAAAACTTATTTTATAAAAAAATAATTATTTTCACATTTTATATAAAATTTCTATGAAAATTAGAAACCTGACGGGTTCCAAACCATTTGTGATTGCATGTCTTTGGTTGACATTTGCGGACGACCTTGCTGGGAAAAAGCCCCTGGTAGCAGCTTCTTTGCTAAAATTTAATAAATTTTAAGATATATTTTAATTTAAACTAAAATTTAGCATAAAAACCTAGCCTAGTGTTACTTGGACAAATAATTTTATTGTTATTGATTAAATATGCCTTTTTACAATGGGATATGATCTTAATTAAAGAAGTTCAACGCATATATACAATACAATTGTTTTAGAGATGTGGACTAAGATACTTTGATTATGCAAAAAGATTGTGCAAAAATTAATGTTTTCTGTGACTTATTTTTCATAGAAAAAAACACACTTCTTCGGTTATTGATTCTTGCAGTAGATTCAAATCACAAAAATAAAACGGGTTTAAAAATATGAACATTAATTTTAGGGGAAAATAAATTTTTAAAAAAGTACCAAAGACTTATATATAAAATAAGAACTAAATGCAACATATAAATTTTAATAAACTTAATAATTGGTATAAATTGATTAATAACACGTATCTTTTTCAAATTCCTTATTTTAGCTTTAAAAATGAATACAGCTTTTTAATTCCTTTGCTCAAATTTACGTGCCTTTTCGCAATTTGGCAAAAAAAGTCACGCAACTAAAATAGTGTCCGCTAATATTAACTTCTGTAGCAAAAGTGTTTTGTATTTACATACAAATACCAATAAAACATTTAGAAACAAAAAAAGTAAAAAAATACATTTATAATCAGTGCGATGGAATTGTTTTTTTGATTTTTATTTTCTATTTATCGCCATTATTTAAATTTTTCTCGATGTTTTTTTGTACTATTAAATTGTCAATGTCAATTATGAATTTTAGATCGAAATACCCAAAATACCAAAAAAACCAAAAGAATGTCTTTATATCACCTAACATTGAACTTTTTTGTTGTGTTACAGCGACATGTACTAATCACTTTTCTGTTTTTTGAAGTATACTAACCAAGCTTTATGGCTTAGCTTTTTGACGAGAAAACAATTAATCATTAAATAAAAAACTTCCAAAAAACTTCCAATTTATAATAAAGTTATTTTTACATTACAATAACAGAAATATCAAACTTATTTCATTAATGTTTTATTTTATCAGCTCCATGACTTGACATAAAACAAGGTTAATCAAACAACGTAATCGTTCGTTACATTATGAATTACGTTTATACTATACATAATCATTTCCTAAATAGATAACTGCACTTTAGTAATCTATTTAATTAGTGCTTGATGAAGTTAAAAAATGCTGTTTGTCGTTTAAAACAATATAGATTTTGCGTTAAAGCTGTTAAATATTATTTAATGTTTCTAAATGTTAGACACAGCTGTTTTTTTTGTTGTAAAAAATTGCGTGTTTTGTGTCATATAGTATTTATTTATTTGCTTTGTTCCTCCACAGGGGGGAAGGGATGGAGAAGGGATGAAAATGGGAAGGTGGTGGCAGGTAAATAAGTAGGCAAGGAGGGACGGAAGAAAGGAGGAGAGAGACGGAGGAGACGGAGGAAAAAGCGAGAGAATGTGGGAGAAAGGGGGAGGGAAAGAGAAAAAGAGAGAGGGAAAGTTACCGTGCTATTTATGAAACTTTTGGACCCAGTCCACAATGGGTCCGTTTTTATGAAGACGTGTCTGCGTATAAAACGGTCGCAGTCCGTTTTTATTATCGAAAAACGGACTGGGTCCGGTTTTTACGCAGATCAGTCTGCGTAAAAAACAGTCGCAGTCCATTTTTATCATCGGAAAGGCCCGTTTTAATTACGGGAAAAGTGTACTGGGTCCGTTTTTTGGACCTAGTCCACTTTCCGATGATCAAAATGGTCTGCGACCGTTTTTTACGCAGACCAGTCTCCGTTAAAAAACGAACCCAGTCCGAAGTGGACTGAATCCAAAGTTTTTATGAATAGCACGATAGGGAGAGAGAATAAATAAAAAAATATATGAATGCTTCAGTCTATATAGCCAAAAATATATAACACAAAAGAATGTTCGACTCTACACTAATTTTTTGATCAAAATTTTGCTAAAAAGATCGAAATTGCTAACTTTTGTGCGACTTTTCTAGCAAAAATCTGTCATTTTCTGCTAGTTTTTGCGCGCTGCGATTTTTAACACAGTGCTAGTTTTCTTGCAGTGGGGATGCAGCTTCTTTTGCACTCAATCCTGCTTTTTTCGCACTGCGATTATTTCAGCACTGCTAGTCTGGCTGCGCAACAAAAAAATGCAGGCGCTAGTGGTCATTTTCAATGGATTAAAACACTTCGAAACTTGTTTTCTTTAAATTAAAAACATTGGAAAGTTACTTTATTTTATTAAAATTAAAAAGTTTTGCTCATTCAAACAAATAAATTTGGCTTCGTTTTGTTAATTTTTTTGTTGTGCAGCCAGGCTCGCAGTGCGAAAAACCCCGCAGTGCAAATAAAAGCAATATTGAGTGCAAAAAAGTCGCAGTCGCAACTGCAAGAAAACTAACACTGTGTTAAAAATAGCAGCGCGAGAAAACTAGCAAAAAATGACGGACTTTTGAAGAAAAGTCACATAAACTGGCGCATATGTCTTTTCTTGCCAAATTGTGGTCAAAAACTTAGTGCTTATGTAGTCGGACATTTTCTAGTGTTATATATTTTTGATTTAGCTAAGGATAAAATACTATTAAAAAATAATACACAAATTAAATCATGTCTCAAATGTAAAAAAATCACAGCCCTATTAATTTGCCATTTTTTATACAGGTTTATACTTATTCCGCTATATTTTTTTTTATACGCTGTTTTCTATTGGATTTTTTTATGTTACAGTTATGTTATGTTATGTTATGTTTCAAATTGCATATTGCTTTTTAAAAGTCGAACTTTTCTATTGAGCAATACGTTATATTGTTACTACTTCGTTCAGTTACGTATTGCTCATGTTTATTTTCTTGAATAAATAAGTAACGAGTGAGGAATATCGCTTTTAAGGATGGAGCGTTGGAATAATAATAATAATAATAATAATAATAATAATAATAATAATAATAATAATAATAATAATAATAATAATAATAATAATAATAATAATAATAATAATAATAATAATAATAAGAAGAAGAAGAAGAAGAAGGTTCTGAATTTAAAAATTTACCCACGTTTTCTAATAATGGTTGGCGCGGCGCCACGGAGCTAAATTGCCCCGTGGCGCTCCCGCGCCACCCATGAAAAAAGTAACAATTATAAAGTAAACACTACTGCTTAACTCAGAGTTTTAAGCGGAGCGAGGTGGCCCGGCCCGGGCTTCTCCCGTATTTTTCATTTTTTAATACATTGTGATTAAAAAATTGAGCTGCCTAATACTAAATAAATAAGACGTTGTTCACCGCCCTTATCCTGCACCCCAAATAGGGCTTAATAAATCTTGGTTCGGCGCAGTCCAACCCCCACTCCCGAATCTGCTACTTTTTAGTCCCGCTTCGTTTGAGTCCCGGAAAAAAATCACTGCAACGGTTAAGTCAACTTAATTGTTTGATTGAAAAACGCACAAAAATACTAAACGTATACTAGTTATCTTATACTAATCGACCAATCAGCTGCGCGCTACCTTTCTTATGCAAACTAAACAACACTGTAACCATTTTAGTTCTTACGAGATTTTACCAATTAATTAATCGTCGAACGTTTGCACATCATATAACTTGCATTAATTATATATGGAAACAAAACTTGGATACAGTTTCGGAATTACAGAATTTAATTGAAAGTTTAAACATTTGACATTTTTGCATATTGAATAGAATTAAGCCTTTTCTGATAATAGGCACGTTTTACACAGAAAAAACTCGTACCTCCTCGACGGTCGCACAAAAAAACGCCAAATTTAGTAGTAAGCATCATTTCCTGCGTTTTAAACATGATTTTTTGAATTAAATGACGAGAAAGGGATAAAAAATGATACCAGCAAGATTAGGGCTTTTTATTTATTGATTTTTAACTTAATAACAGAAAAATTCCATATAACAATATAAATGGACCTCAATATCTACTTCTCTATGTTTTTTAATGTAATCTTCTGTTATACTAGTTGGTTTCTGAGTGTAAATAGTTTAAATTTGTATGTTAATTGTGAAATGCACGCTGTAATTGTTGAAAAAACATAGCTTTATAGCGAAGCAAAAAGTTTACACAACAAAATCCACTTTCATGAAAAAAGCTTTGGTTATATTTAGACGTTTATTTTATATCTCAAAATTATTTTTCAGTCCCTATATTTTGGTATTATATTTTATGGAGAAAGCCGAAGAAAACTACACCCACACATTGTGCGAATCAAATTAAAATTAGTTTTTGGTCCAGTCTTCTAGTGGTCCTTTTGTTTTCATATCCGGAATGTCCGCTTTTATATCCGGATTACTTTTGAAAAATTGTTTGGTCGTAAAATCGCGAAATCGGCCTCGATTTTGCTAAATTAAAGTTTAATCAAAAAGTAGACGCTGATTTCTTTCTTTAGGTGTAAAAAAACCTCTTTGAATTGTTGAAATTGTCTAATAATTGACAAAACCGCTAGCCTCTCGAGCGCCTCTCAGCCGCTCGACGCCTCTTGAAAAAGTAAATAACCCGACACAAAAACTGAATTAAAATACTTTAAATTAATTTCTTTGACACAAATCGTATTCCGTGTGCAGTTCTAGATTGTTTTCAGGGTAAAAACTTGCTAAATAATATAAACTTCATTAATAGAAGCTCAATAATGCTCTCGAGAGGCTCTCGAGAGGCGCTCGAGAGGCTCGCTCGAGAGGCTAACTTTATGCACCCTTAAGTAATTGCAAATTTGTGTAAAAACTGGCAGAACAAAATATTGTAAATATATGTTAAACAAGAAATTTTTCGAGAAAAAAAAATTAGCCGCGAAATCTACTGTAACTTGTCCGGATTAACTAAAACCGTGCTAGCACCCAAAAATACCGTAGTTTACACGGTGCTTACACCGAATATACTAAGAACGGTGTTTGCACCGTGTTTACCCCGCTTTGTGAATTCCGGCCCAAATGTCGAAGGAATTTTTACGCTGATATTATTACGTGGAGCCGAAATGATCATCGGCGTAAAAGTCGGCAAGCACTAAAAGACACCTACTACACCTACAACACCGACGGACCTAAGCTAAGCTAACCTAAGCTTGTTACTAAAAATTTCCCTAAGCAACCTAAGCAAAACCTTAAAATCAAGCTAAATTTAATGTTTTGTTTGATTTTGAGGTTTTGCTTAGGTTGCTTAGTCCGTCGGTGTAGTAGGTGTAGTAGGTGTCTTTTAGTGCTTGCCGGCTTTCACCCATCGGTCGGTCCTTCGGTGTAGTAGGTGTAGTAGGTGTCTTTTAGTGCTTGCCCATGGACCCCTATACTCCTGGACAGTCGGCGTTTCTTTGGAATGGATCTCTGGGTGTGCAACTGATACATCACTGACAAATTCTACATGTGCTCAAATTTTTAATTTTCGGGTTTGAAACTTGTAAATATTTTTTTTTTCAAACAATTAGGGGATTTTGGTTATAACAATGTTTTTTATACTTTAAAATCTGTTTTTTTTAAATTTTATAGCATAAATAAAACTTTACTCAGTACTAAAATTTCACATTTTTTTGCATTTTTTCACAAAATATAAAAAAAAATAAAGAAATATTTTACCATTTAATTTACACATATAGCGCTAAATAACTAAGTAAAAAAATGAAAATTATTATTGTTGTAGTATTATGTTGCTAAATACAATAATTAACGAAAAAGTATATTATAGTTATTGAAAAAGGAACATCCCTCGAATCTTTTATGCCAATAAATATTTTTATGATAAAGCTAGAAGAATAATATTTTATCAAATTATTTAACTGATTAATTACTACTAAATAAATTAAAAAAATTAACATTCATAAAGCTATATTAGTTTGTAAAAGGTGAATTTTGTCAGTGAGTAAGACAAAATACACCAAAGACATTTCATTCATAGGTAAATCTCATTTTAATAAACAATTATTAGGTTTGTTGTAAATGTAACAAGTTGTAGTAATTATATAATTACAGACCATATCCACCTGATTAGGCTAATTATTTGCAATATAGTGTTAAATATTTAATAAATAGTAATGAAATAAAAAAAATTCGAACAAAAATTGAAAAATCTTATTATCTTTTATAACATAATATTGCTATATGACTTGATTTTTTTAGTTTATTTAGTAATAACTAATCATTTCATTAATTTGAAATAATATTATTCTTCCAGCTTTATTATAAAAATATTTATTGATATATAAAGTTTTGAAGGTGGGTCCAATTCAATGACTATAGTATAATCTTTTTTGAACGCTTTCCATAGTAACATAATAACACTACCAATTTCCATTTTTTTGCTTAGTGATTTAGAATTGTATCTGTAAATAAAGTGGTAAAAATATTTCATCCTTTGTGTTAATATTTTATTTAAAAAACGCGTAAAAATGGGAAATTTTAGTACTGGGCAAAATTTTATTATGCTATAAAATTTTCAAAAACACATTTTAAAAATATAAAAATACATTGATACAATCAAAACCACCTAATTTTATGAAAAAAAAATATTTACAAAAAGTTTTTAGCTCGAAAATTGCGGATTTGAGCACATGTAGAATCTGCCAGTGATGTATCTGTTGCACACCCCTCTCAAAACGCCGACTGTCCAGGAGTATAGGGGTCCATGGCTTGCCTTCGCCGACGACTTTTAGGCAAGCACTAAAAGACACCTACTACACCTACTACACCGACGGACCTAAGCAACCTAAGCAAAACCTCAAAATCAAACAAAACATTAAATTTAGCTTGATTTTAAGGTTTTGCTTAGGTTGCTTACGGAAATTTTTAGTAACAAGCTTAGGTTAGCTTAGCTTAGGTCCGTCGGTGTAGGCTTAGCCTCTGGTAGGGGGAAATTCAAATATCTCACAAAATACTAAAGTGATTTAAAAACTAAAAATATGGATGAATAGTGGAGAATAAGATCTACTTGATTTAATATCAAGTTTGATTCAAAATGAATTATTAAAGGCAACGTAGCTGTCCTGATTTTTGACCTAGCCTCTTATAAGAGGCGCCGGTTTCCTTACGAGAGACTGGAGACTAAGTCCTAACCTACCAGTATAAGCAAATTTCCAGCCATTGTTCCGAAAAGGCAAGCACTAAAAGACACCTACTACACCTACTACACATACCACACCGACGGACCTAAACAGCCTAAGCAAAACCTCAAAATCAAACAAAACATTAATTTTATCTTGAATTTAAGGTTTTGCTTAGGTTGCTTAGGGAAATTTTTAGTAACAAGAGAGGCTTTCACCCCTCGGTCGGTCCGTCGGTGTAGTAGGTGTCTTTTAGTGCTTGCCTGAAAGCCGGCAGTTCCTAATTTTCAGCGCGCTAATTTTTCAGCACGCTGAAAAATCATTTTTTAAACACAGTTAAACTAAGCGGAAACGCCTTTTTTAGTCAGCTAAACAGTTTCAAACGCTTTTTTTGTTTTTCCTAAGCCTAAGCAAAACCTAAAAATTGAACTAAACTTTATCACGATAGAGTTTCAGATTTTTCAGCGCGCTTAAAATTACCACTAGCGCGCTGAAAATCAGAATTTGCCTGAAAGCCTCTCTTGTTACTAAAAATTTCCTAAGCAACCTAAGCAAAACATTAAAATCAAGCTAAATTTAATGTTTTGTTTGATTTTGAGGTTTTGCTTAGGTTGCTTAGGTCCGTCCGTGTAGTAGGTATCTTTTAGTGCTTGCCTCGGCGAAATAGTCGTCGGCGAATTGTCGTCGGCGTAATGTAAGGCAACCGACGTTTACGCTTTTAAACTATTAGTTCGTCTATACTTACTGTAGTCCATTTCATGTTGTAGCTTGGACCTTTATACATCTGGACAGTCGGAGCAGTTTAGTTTCTAATTTTCAGCCCGCTAATTTTTCAGTGCGCTGAAAATCCATTTTTTAAACGCGTTTAAACTAAGCGGAAACTCCTTTTTTAGTCATTTAAACAGTTTTAAATGCCTTTTTTGTTTTTCCTAAGCCTAAGCAAAACCTAAAAAACAAGCTAAACTATCATGATATAGAGTTTCAGATTTTCCAGCGCGCTTAAATTAATTACCACAAGCGCGCTGAAAATCAGAATCTTCCACAGTCGGCGTTTTAAGAGGCAGTTTCTAATTTTTAGCGCGCTTAAAAATCATTTTTTAAACACAGTTAAACTAAGCGGAAATGCCTTTTATGGTGAGCTAAACAGTTTTAAACGCTTTATTTGTTTTTCCTAAGCCTAAGCAAAACCTAAAAATTAAGCTAAACTTTATCATGATAGAGTTTCAGATTTGTCAGCGCGCTTAAAATTACCACTAGCGCGCTGAAAATCAAAATCTGCCGTTATGACTTAAGGCTGGTTTATACCTATGACAAAACGTCCTTTGGACAAAGTCCAAAGGACTGTCCAAAGGACAAAATCCAAAGGGAAAAGTCCAAAGGGAAAAGTCCAAAGAGAAAAGTCCAAAGAACAAAATCCAAAGAACAACGTATTCATACTTTTGTCCTTTGGACTTTTCCCTTTGGATTTTGTCCTTTGGACTTTGTCCAAAGGCCAAATTCTAAGTAGCGTTCATACTTCGTCCAAAGGCAAAAGTCCAAAGGACGTTTTGGCTTGTCCAAAGTACGTTTTTGCTTTTATAAAATTGTCCTTTGGACTTTGTCCAAAGGACGTTTTGTTATAAGTATGAACCAGCCCTTAGTCTCCAGTCTCTTGTAAGAAAACCTAAGCCTCCTAGAAGAGGCTAAGTCAAAAATCAGGACGGCTATATCACCTTTAATAATTCATTGTAATTCAAACTGAAAATTAAATCAAGTAGATCTCATTCTCTACTTTCTATCCATATTTTAAGTTTTGAAATAACTTCAGTATTTCATGAGATATTTGAATTTTTCCTTACGAGAGGCTGAGAGCGCGTTACGAGAGGCTGTTATGAGAGGCTAACAGCTAAACAGTTTTAAACGTCTCTTTTGTTTTTCCTAAGCCTAAGCAAAACCTAAAAATCAAGCTAAACTTTATCATGATAGAGTTTCAGATTTGTCAGCGTGCTTAAAATTACCACTACACTAGCGCGCTGAAAATCAGAATCTGCCGTTATGACTTAGTCTCCAGCCTCTCGTAAGAAAACCTAGGCCTCCTAGAAGAGGCTGAGTCAAAAATCAGGACGGCTATATCACCTTTAATAATTCATTATTGTAATTCAAACTGGATATTAAATCAAGTAGATCTCATTCTCTACTTTCTATCCATATTTTAAGTTTTGAAATAAAATAACTTAAGTATTTTGTGAGATATTTGAATTTTTCCTTACGAGAGGCTGAGAGCGCGTTACGAGAGGCTAAATTAATTCTCGTTTTGTGAATTCCGGCCTAGAAATTTCGTCTTCTACATCTCGGCCGGAATTCACAAAGCGGGGTATACACCGTGTATGTGTATCCGGTGTACACACCGTGTAAACTACGGTATATTTTGGGGTAAGCACGGTGTTAACTTGTCCAGATTAACTAACATTGTGCTTACGCCCAAGGCCCAAGTATACCATGGTTTACACGGTGTATACACCGGATACACATACACCGTGTATACGCCGCTTTGTGAATTCCGGCCCTCGTCTTTCAACATCTCGTCTTCTACATCTCATCTTCGGGAAACTCGTCTTTTGGATGCGATTTTGTAAACGCATGTTTAAAAATGCGAGTTTCCACCCCAATGATAAAATTTTCTTTGACTTTTCGGTTTTGCTTAGGCTTAAGAAAAAATAAGGTTTTTACTCTTTAGTTTAAAAAGCATCATTAAATACAAATTCACATGATAAAGGCTTGCTTGATTGTTAGGTTTTGCTTAGGCTTATGTTGTCAGTTTTTTGAATAAATCATTTAATAAAAGTTTATAATGTTAAAAATTTCGCTTGATTTTTGGCTTTTACTTAGGCTTATGTAAAAAAAGATTTTCAATCCATTGGTTTAGTCAAAAAAGTCTTTTAAAAAGTGCGTTTACAAAATCGCATCCAAAAGACGAGTTTTCTAAAGACGAGATGTTTAAAAGACGAGTTTTCCGAAGACGAGTTGTAGAAGACATATTGTAAAAGACAAAATTTCCAGAAACCCTCGTAACAGCCTCTTGTAACGCGCTCTCAAGCCTCTCGTGAAGAAAAATTCAAGCATCTCACGAAATACTGAAGTGATTTGAAAACTAAAACTTTAGTTTTTTCTAAACCTAAGTGAAACCTTAAAACCAGCTAAACCTTATTATGATAAATTCTTCATTAACTTTGTGTTCTTGAATTTGAAAATATTTTTGTCACCACAAGCAAAATTTTACGATAAAAATGAAATGTAATTTTAGCGAGTTTAGTTTATACTCAGTCCTGGTACTGTGTTGATTCGCTGGAGTTGAATAAAGGGAAACAAGAAATTTGCATAAAATCCATTTGCAATCCCGCGGCAATCAACTGCTCGGCGGTCTAATGTTTGGCGATCAAGTGGGCGGCGATCAAATACTGTCGGTCAAATGCTCAGCGATCAAGTGCTGGCGATCAAATTTCCGGACACCTATACACCGTGTATGTGTATCCGGTGTATACACCGTGTAAACTACGGTATATTTGAGGGCTAGCACAGTGTTATGGCGGCTGCCCCCCTCAAAAATCCGGCGAAGCCGGATTTTTTAGAATTTTGGGAAAGTACAATTTTTTTCTTTAACATTAATACAGAAAGTTTTTTGATGCCTTCCAAAAGCATATTAATAGTCAAAAAACCAAATTTTCCCCGCTTTGCTGGTAGTTTACATTGTCATTACTCATTTTATCTTAGTTTTTCGATTTTAAATCAATTATTCCATTCAATAATTATATTAAATCAAACTACTATAAACACTTAATCTTTTTAACAGTTTAAACACATGTTTTAAATCTAAATAGATAAACAAAAACCTTAAATTTTGTAATAAGTATTATCTGGAATTAAAATTTATAGTGTATTTTAGTGCCTTAAATTAAAAATTTTCTCCTCAGGGAGCATTCTGCCCCCGCCCCCTGACAAGGGGCTCTGCCCCTTCACCCCGCTGGGGGCTCTTGCCTCCAGACCTCCATTGCTGGGGGCTGCCGCCCCAAGACCCTCCTTCAGAGTTAGTATTTACCCCCCAGATCGCCCCTCCAGACCGCCCCCCCCCCGAAATAAAATCCTGGGCATGCGACTGGGTCCAAAAAAAATAAAAATTTTGTCACTTTTACAGTTTTTTGTTCTTTTTTTCTCTTTCCCGTTTTCTTCTTTTTTTCTCTTTTCTTTTTTTTTCTCTTTTTTCTCCTGCTTGCCTTGCTGTTTTTTGCCCTGCCCGTGGTTTAAAAAATTTGCCTCCTGGTGACCCCTCATTTTGGAATTGCCCCTCCCCCTCAATACAACCCGGAGGCGGGCACAGTGCACAGGCGTGAATATTGTTCAAAACAAAAATTTCGTTTGTAAGTTTTATTGTTTGTTTTTGCAAAAAGTTTAAATTATGTTTTTCTTAAAATTCTTAAGCATCATGTCAAACCACAATTTTTATTATTTTTTTATTAACTATAGTTTCAATTTTGTGATTTTTTTAACTATAGCTTTAATTTGTGATTTTTATGCAAAGTTCTTCTGCATATTATTTTAGGTGGTTCATACACAAACACCATTTGGGCCGTTATTATTTTTTGTAAAAGTTTTTTTTTTTCAAATTTTTTGACTTGACTGGTCTCAAATAAAATACACATTGAAAACATTCCATTACATAAATAGGACACAATTAATTAGCTCATTTTTAGGTTATTTTTGGGATATAAATCTTTCGTAAGGATTTATGAAACCCATTTATCCCAAAAATGTCCTTTTTTGGCATGTGAATATATAATGTGAGGAAAAATTTTTGTGAACCAACAAACCAAAAACGGTTTTAACAATGCTAGAAGTTTGTATTTTAAAAAATCAAACAAAAAAAGTAAAAAGTCTCAAAATAGACTCATAACTCTTTTTAACAAGCTAAAGTCTCATAATAAACCAAAAATGAGTCTACGTGTTCAATGTAGGCATAGGTAAGAACGGTCCCGGCAGCTATAGGGAGGTGGTAGTTACCTGGGGTAAATCAAATTTTGAATTCTAGGAGGGGTTTGGACCCCTCTAGCTTTTAAGGGCGGGTGGAGCCGGGGTGTAAAAAATTCACGTTTTTGGAAGAAAATTTAGTATAAAAAGTACCTAAAATTTTGTTGACCTGAAGTAGTTAAACCGCTCATCAGGTCCGGCATCCAGCATGATATTTACAATAATTAAACGGTGATGTGGGGTTTTGAAGTAATTACCTTGCTGGATGCGACTATAATCAGTGGAATGCCCAGGATTTCATTTGGGGAGGTGGTCCAGGGGGGTAAATACGAACCCTGAAGCAGACATGTGCACTGCCCCCCTGGGGTTAAAACGGGGGGGGGGGGGGGCAATTCCAAAATGGGGGGGGCACGGGGGGGCAACTTTTTTGAAACGGGGGGGGGGGGGGGGCAAGCAGGGGGCAAAAAAAAAAGGAGAAAAAAAGAAGGGAAAAGGGAAAAAACGGACAAAAAAAAGCGGAAATAAGGTAAAAATAGGTCTAAAATGGCTTAAAATACATAGAAATAGGCTAAAAACTGCAAAAAAATCGCGATGATGGCATCATCATAGGTCAAAAATGGCTTCATAATTTTAGGGTACTTTTTCATTTTTTTGGCGGGGGGGGGGGGGGGCAATAAAACAGGGGGGGGGCAAATCCTCCAATAAAACGGGGGGGGCATTTTCAGACCGTGCACAGGTCTCCTGAAGGGAGGTCTGGGAGGTAAATACTAACCCTGAAAGGGGTCTGGGGGGCGGCAGCCCCCCATATATGGGTGCTGGGGGGGTGTGAGCCCCCAGCGGGGTCAAGGGGCGGAGCCCCTTGTCAGGGGGTCTGGGGGGCAAAAAATTTTTAATTTAAGGCGCTAAAATACACTAGAAATTTTAACTCCAGATGATACTTATTACAAAATTTAAGGTTTTTTTATACCTACATATTTAAATCATGTGTTTAAAACGTTAATTAAAGGATAATAGTCAGGGCTGTAGCGAGGATTTCAAATGAGGGGGTATTTTTGAGAAGGTGCTTTATAGGTGGCCACAAGGGGGGTCTGGGGGGCGGGAGCCCCCCAGAAAAGGGGGACCTGGGGGGCGAGAGCCCTCCAGCAGGGTCAAGGAGCGGAGCCCCTTTTCAGGGGGGTCCGGGGGGCAGAATGCCTCTGGGGTGGGAAATTTTTTAATTTTAAGCTCTTAAAAGGCACCAAAAAACCTAAATTTAAGTACCTAATCTTTATTTATTTTCTCTTTTTTTAATAAATATAACAAAATAAAAATATAAAATAAAATAGTTTTAGGTATTTTATTACCATTTTAATTATAAAAAACAATTGTTTTCTAAAAATTTTTTGCAAATATTTATACAAAATAAAAATACAATATTTTTAAACTCACTGCAATAATGTTTTGAAATATAAATAATTTCTTTTTTATAACTAAGAGCTTTCGTGAACCTAAATCACTCTAAATAATGCATTTTGGATAGCTTTAATACATTGGAAAGTGATTTGGAAAAAAATTTTTTTTTTCTAATTTTTTTAAAAAAACCAAAGGGGGGACCCTTACAAAATTTTTTGCTTTCCCAGAATTTGAAGGGGATTAATCCCCCCAATCCCATCCCACCCCTGGCTACGGTCTTGATAGTGTTTATAGTAGTTTTATTAAACCAGACCTGTGCACGGTCTGGAAATGCCCCCCTCCGTTTTATTGGAGATTTTGCCCTCCCCGTTTTATTGCCCCCCCGCCAAAAAATGAAAAAGTACCCTAAAATTATGACGCCATTTTTGACCTATGATGACGCCATCATCGCGAATTTTTTGCAGTTTTTAGCCTATTTCAATGTATTTTATGCCATTTTAGACCTATTTTTTTACCTTATTTTCGCTTTTTTTGTCCCTTTTTTCCCTTTTCCCTTCTTTTTTCCTCTTTTTTCTCCTTTTTTCTCTTTTTTTTCTTTCCCCCCTGTTTGCCCCCCCGTTTTATTGCCCCCCCGTTTTATTGCCCCCCCCCCCGTTTCAAAAAAGTTCCCCCCCGTGCCCCCATTTGGAATTGCCCCCCCATTTCCGGGGGGGGGGGCAGTGCACAGGTCTGTTAAACTGTATACCTTAACTACTGAACGAGATAATCAATCGATTTGTAATTGAAAAACAGATAAATTGTCAATTTAAACTACCCTTTTAGGGGGAGAATTTTGCTTTTTTGACTATTAATATGCTTTAGGAAGGCATCAGGAAAGTTTCTGTATTAATATTAAAGAAAAATTTTTTCTCTCCCAAAATTTAAAAAAACGTAAGGGTCCCCCCATAGGTGAGACAGGGGGGGCAGGGTGGGGTCCACCCCCCCTAGCCTCGGAATTTTGGGACCCCCCCTAGACGAAAATCTAGGGCCGCCCTCCCCCCAAATTTCCAAATTTTTACCCCTGACCCCCCCCTCTAGATTTTGAAATCTGACCCCCCCCTCCCCCTCGGGAAAATCTTAGGTACCTTTTTTTATACTAAATTTTCTTCCTAAAACGTAAATTTTTATCACATATTCATGCTTTTACACCCTTTTTATTCATGAATATGGCTTTTTATTCAATAAAATGTAGTATTATGTATCCTATAAAAAGAACAAATATTAAAGTTATTATGGTTTAAACTGTTTTGCTTTAGACACCAGACCTCACCTGACCCCCCTCTAGATTTCAAAATTTCGCACCCCAGGTTGACCCCCCCTAAAAAGCTAGGGGGGGTGGGGTCCGGAACCCCCTGGCACCCCCTCCTAGAATTCAAAATTTGATTTACCCTGGGTAACCACCCCCATAGCTTCGCCTACCGTGCTCACCTATGGTCCCCCCTTACAAAAAAATCCAGCTTTGCTGGATTTCAGGGGGGCGCGCGCCCCCCCCCCCCCTGGGCACGCCACTGCATTGCACGTGCACCCATATAGATGTTTTTGGTCGAGTCCGCTAGGGGGGTCCACCCCTGAGCGGAAGGCCAAATTTTTAAGGGGGGGAGGGTCGACCCCGGTTGCAAAATTTTAAATTTAGGGGGGTCAGGGGCGTCCAATTTTTTTAACAAAATTTTTTTAACTCAATAATTTAAGTGTTTTTTGGTCTAATAGTAAATTTTATGTACTAAAACCGCCTATTTAGGCCTAATAAGTGTATTTAAACACTGTTTTTAACTAAAAAACTGTTTTTGACAGTAAATAAAAAATATACTTCCAAATTGGTTGGAATGGGGGGAGGGGGGTCAGCCTCGCTAGGGGGGGTTAGCCAGACCACTCTCAAGCTTTGGATTTTTTCTAGGGGTCTCCAAAATTTTGGCTCTAGGGGGGTGGACCCTACTGTCCCCCCCAAAAACATCTATGATTGCACGGTGCAATTTGCACCCCCCCCCCCCGGGTTTTTATTGAAAGGGAAGGAAGAGGGGGATGCACAGGGGGGATTTTTCTCAAAACAGGGGGTCAAGCAGGAGAGAAAGAAAAAAAAATAGAATAAAAAGGGACAAAAAGTCGAAATTTAAGTAAGATTAGGTCTAAAATGGCAATAGGCTAAAACCATGAAAATTTTGCGAAAATGAAAAAAAGTTCTAAAAAGTGCGATATCTAATGAAAATGTTTCCAGAAATTTGTGTGCAGGGTTTTATATTTTATATTATATGTCTTTGACATCTCGTCTTCAGATAACTCCCTATTTGGATGCGATTTTATAAACATACTTTTTATTCAATGACTAGTTTTTCACCCAAAAAATAAAATATAGTTGTCGTGTTATTATGATAAAAGTAAAAGTTATAAAAGTTATTATGATAATGTTTACTTAATATTTACGTTTTGCTTAGGCTTAAGAAATTTAGTCTTTAATTAAAGAACACATCATTAAATAGAAATATATTATGATAGAATTTTGTTTTGCTTTTGTTTGGGCTTAGGATTGAAAAAAATAGGTTTTAAAGCAATAGTTTCATCACAAAATATTTGGTTTTAGAACAACAAGACAATTTTTTTTCAAATATTGTTACCAAACCAAAATCTTGTCATTTAAAAAATACAATCAAACCAAAAGATAAAATTTCCCAATATGAAATTTATAAGGCAATATATTAAAAAATGAAGGAAAAAAATTTCAGTAAACTCTGAAAGGAAATGTAATCCCTAGCATTTAATTTTTAAGCAGTTGATCTCTAGCGTGATTAATTAGTTAAAGTTTTGCTTGATTTGGCTTCGCTTAGGTTTCAGAAAACGTAAGGCTTTCATTCCATGACAAAGACGTATCCAGGGGAGGGGCGAGGGGGCAATGGGGGGATATATCCTCCCTCAAATTTTAAGGAAGCCAAAAATTTTGTGAAAGTCCCCTTTTTGGTATTTACAAAAGAATGAGAACTTATTTTTTCAGATCAAAATTTTTACTTTGACGTATTTAATTCATAAATATGCAGGAAAAATCAAAAATTTTCTGCTTCGCAGACATTGTTCTTTATAATATAATTTCTGAAATTTACTTAATACGTGAATAAACGATATATTTGGAGCAAAAATCTTTTTGTGTAACACTACTATATGCAGCTTAAAAATATTTATTCATTGCATTATATTCCTCAACCGTATATTCCTCAATTAACATAGTCCTGCTAATGGCGGGCGCAAGAGGGAGGCAGTCACCCCTTCCCCCAAACCCAGCAAAACCAGATTTTTTTGTAAGGGGAACGTTACTTATGTTTTTTGAAAGAAAATTTTTTTAATAAGTTGAAAAATGTTTCTAATTCTGATGCATTTGCATTCCAAAAGTAAACAAACAGTCAAAAATTCCAAATGTATTTGTTTAGATAACAAAAAATTTTAAAACGTGAAATCGCAAAAAAACAATAAAAATATATAATTAATTAGACCACTCAAAAATTTATTTAAGATAAAAAACCCAAGTTTCAATTCAAGCACTAACATCAGTCAAAAATGGCGGTATAACACCCACGGTCATCCTGATTCTTGTATTTAATTTATATAATAAGTTACCTTACAATAAAATAAATACAAAAATTTTATTTAGTCTAACATTTTTTGAAAATGTCTGATGCTGGGAGCACACCCACAAGTGAAAAAAATTGCGCATTATCTGTGACAAATATAAATGATAATAATGATTTGAATAATGGAATTATTGAACCGAAGTCACCTTCATATTCGCCACCAACAATAGAAAATAGATACAGTGAAAAAGACAACACACCCATTGTTTCTGAAAATGAAGCTGAACAATTAAAAACAAAAGATACTGCTGAAAATCCTAGCCCAGATCTTCACAATAAAACCATAAGCAGCAATCTAGATAACAGTGAAGCTACTTCAAAGACACGTGACAATAAATCTGATGCAAACAAAAAGCACAAGAAAAAAACTTCAAAACGGCATAGAAAAAAAAGTGTTACACCAGAAAAACAACGTAAAAGAAAAAAACGCTCAAAAAGTAATGATAACCAGGATACGGACCCTTTTTTACAAAAGGAAAAAAAGCAAGAAAAAAATGAAGATAAAGACAACAATAAACCAAGTGTATCCAGGGAGATGGATGCAGCAGAATGGTTTGCCAGAAAACGCAAAGAAGTAGATCCTTTAGCAACTAAAGCTGGAGGTGCTTATATTCCACCTGCTAAATTAAGACTGCTTCAAGAAAAAGCTGGAGACAAATCCAGGTAATTTCTATTTTTGTACATAGATGTTTTTCGTCCGTTCGGCTGGAAAAAGGGGATCTACCCCTCGGTGAAAGGCAAAAAGCTTTTAGGGGGACTCGGCCAAAGGGGTCCGCACATTTTAGCTTTTTAATGTAGGGTAGGTCGGCCCGGGAATTTAGGAGGGGCTAAGGGGGTTCAATTTGTTTTTAGGTCTATAATTGAATTTTATAGAATAAACCAGCCTATTTAATCCTTAAAACTGCACAAAAACACATTCACTTTCTAAATCTGGCGGCTTTAATGCTCTGCTCCAGATCATAGGTAGGCAGCCTACCATATGTGGATAAATAAACCCCCCAAATAAACACCCAGAAAGAAAACCAAAACAAGAAAAAAAAAAAACCTACCCCCAAACTAGAGCAAAAAATAAAAGCACAAAAGCCAACAAAAAAAGACCAAAAATATAACCCATCTTCAAAATCAAAAAAACAAAAACACCAAAAAACGATATATTCTTCTCTTATTTCTACCCCCCCCCCCTAATGTAACCCCCACTCTACACCATAGACAACCCCACCCCCCCCCACCAAAACCCCCCCCCACCCCCCCCCCCGGGGTAAGGGTATGTATACCCAGAAAAAGTTTCCGCGGACGTAGGTGGTTACAATTTTTTTCTGGTATTTCCAATTTTTAACACCCAGCGTTTTTAGTTGTGGGACTCCCAAAAAAATTTTTTTTGGGGGGGGGGGGGAGGGGGAGAGTGTCCAGGCTGTCCCAAATTTTAGGGGTGTGTCGGCAGTTGTGGGATTTTTTGGTGAATTGGGTGAGAAGTGTATAAATAGAATCCCCCTGCCCACTTATGCTCCAGACCACGTCACCCGTGTATTACCCCAGTAGTCTCCAGCCTTTAAATTGAAAATTTTGAGCCTACCATATGTGGATAAAGGGTATGTATACCCAGAAAAAGTTTCCGCGGACGTAGGTGGTTACAATTTTTTTCTGGTATTTCCAATTTTTAACACCCAGCGTTTTTAGTTGTGGGACTCCCAAAAAAAATTTTTTTTGGGGGGGGGAGGGGGAGAGTGTCCAGGCTGTCCCAAATTTTAGGGGTGTGTCGGCAGTTGTGGGATTTTTTGGTGAATTGGGTGAGAAGTGTATAAAATAGAATCCCCCTGCCCACTTATGCTCCAGACCACGTCACCCGTGTATTACCCCAGTAGTCTCCAGCCTTTAAATTGAAAATTTTGTGGATAAAGTTTCCATCCTCAAAATTTTTTTCTCTACCGAAGTTCACCTGTTTCAAAAATTGAATATTATTCTAAAAGTAACTATATAACAAACTTTAAAACCCGGATATTATTTGGTTATATACCTATTTATTTATTGGAATATAATTATTTTAGTGAAAAATATCAACGACTAGCGTGGGAAATGTTAAAAAAGAAAATCCATGGTCATGTCAATAAGATTAATGTCGGAAATCTAGTGAAAACTGTGACAGAACTGTTTCAAGAAAACATTGTTCGTGGAAGGTAATTTTTATAAAAGTTTAGTAGCATAGAAAAAACGTAAGCTATTTTATTTCTTAGCATCATTAGCTTTTTTTGTATGGTGCTACATTAAATTTCATCTTACAACCCAAAGTAAATGTTTTTTTTGCAAAATTGTTAAAACTTGAATATAAAAATTTATTTGTAAAAAGAACTGAATTGCTAAAATGAAGAAAAAACTCCTTATTCAGCACCTACTTCAATTTTAATATTATAAATAAAAGTTTTAATAATTCTTATAACTAAAAAGTATTGAGTCTATTTTTGAGCTAATGAATAATAATTATAAGATTTGCAATGTAAATATTCAATAACATAATGTGGCATTAGTATGAATTTAATTAACATTATTTTTATTGTTCTCTTTTTTATTATAGAGGATTGTTGGCCAGATCGATAATTCAAGCACAAGCATTTTCGCCAACATTTAGTCACGTGTACGCAGCACTCGTTGCTGTAGTAAACTCCAAAGTAAGTTTGGTTTTACTAAAAAGTATTTATTCATTCAATTTTAATTGGTTTGAGTTTAAACTTTACAATTTTGTAAGAAATAATAGTAAGAAACATATTTAATAAAAAACGTAAGTTTAAACTTTATAAGTAAAATCGTATGTTTTAATATTAAAAATATTTTTTTAGTTTCCTACTATTGGGGAACTGGTTCTTCGACGTTTAATTATTCAGTTTAAGCGCTCATTTAAGCGCCATGACAAAACGACAGCAGTTACTGTTACTAAATTTCTGGCTCATCTGTTTAACCAACAAGTGGTAAGTACCTATTTGTGTCTTTGTAATATCATGTAGTTCCTCGCTATTAAGTGCTAGTTCTTGACGTGTAAACAAATTAACAAAAAAAATCTACCTCTTGGTTGAATAGTTTATTTATGCCACAACCCACAAGCCATACATTTTAAAAAAGATTGTTAAGTTTTTACTCCAGTTTGTTACCGTTCTTGTTAAAAATTAATGTAGTATTTTGTAACGAAATGTTGTTGATGCATTACCATTACCTTAAACTCATTTGATAAATATAATGTCTGTCGTACAAAAAACCAAGGGCGTAGCCAGGGGGGGGGGTAAGGGGGGGTTCGTTATGGGGGTTGTAACCGCCCCTCTTTTGGGCTTGCGAAGGTAAAAATTTGGAGGTCCTAAGAGAACAATTTTAAAAATTTTTCTCGCGCTTCGCTCCGCTCAGCGCGCGACATTTATATACCTTTTCACAACTTTTATTTAAGTCATGTTTCTAATGAATTTCAAAGACAATTTTTGAAATTTTTTTTAATTTTTTTTTACGATTTTTAATGTTATACCTTTTTAAACCCAAAATTTTTCAAGTTTAATTTCAAAAAACAATGCAATTAACAGCAAAAAGAATCACTGCACGAAGCGCAAAAATGTTTACCCTTTTTAATGTCTTTTGTACGGTATTTTGAAAATTTAGAGTACAACCCCCTACAACTTCCCCCCTTTTGAAAAATTTGTATAGAGTGCTGCAACACCCCTTTTCAAAATCCTGGCTACGCCCCTGCAAAAAACCTTAAATTTTTTGTGCAAAAACTAAAGTGATGAATACATTTTGTGGCAAATTTTATTGCTTTTTGGTCAAAAACTTTATTTTATTGTATTTTGGTCAAACACTTTGTTTCAAAAAAATTATTATGTGGACAAAAAATAAACCAATATTTCACATCGTTTTCTCTATTATCTTATTATACGTATTTTTATCTATGAAAATCACAAAATTCAAACGTATTCTGTTTTCACCGTTTCACTATAAAATTAAAGTACATAAATAAGCAAAAAGTTTTAAGGCTCATATTGTATAAACCTCTGAAAATATTTTGACAAAATTTTTTACACTTTTGACGAGCAGGAGTGAGATTTTTATAGAAATTAAAAGACAAAAAGTTTGCCCATTAACCACACTTTTAACGAACTAACTAAAAACGAATTTCAGCATTGAATAAATAGGTAACATGGTTAGTACATTGCAATTTTCGACGCTTTTTGTGGCTCCCTGTAAAAATTAAAATCTACTAAACCGTGTGCAGAAATTAAAACTTAGTGATCCTATCGTAACATCCAGAAGGCCCATTTATACAAAACTTCCACTAATGGTGCGTGCTTGCGCTACAAATTAATAAAACTTCTGTGTAAATCAAAATGGGATAGGTGGTAGTAAGCTGTGGACTTTTAACTTAATATTAACTACTCTTAACTTACTACTCTTAACCACTCGACATTTTTTACATGCAGACCTGTGCACTGCCCCCCCCCCGGGGTTAAAACGGGGGGGACAATTCCAAAATGGGGGGGCACGGGTGGCAACTTTTTTGAAACGGGAGGGCAATAAAACGGGGGGCAAGGGCAAGCAGGGGGAAAGAAAAAAAAAGAAGGGAAAAGGGACAAAAAAGCGAAAATAAGGTAAAAATAGGTCTAAAATGGCTTAAAATACATTAAAATAGGCTAAAAACTGCAAAAAAATTCGCGATGATGGCGTCATCATAGGTCAAAAATGGCGTCATAATTTTAGGGTACTTTTTCATTTTTTGGCGGGGGGGGCAAATCCTCCAATAAAATGGGGGGGGCATTTCCAGACCGTGCACAGGTGTACATGGGTATTTTCTGACAAAATTTAAAGAAAAATAATAAAACCAATAGAAATCTTAGTTTTAGTTTTCTAAGATTTCATAAAATTTATTTATATCTTAAGAAATACTGATTAAAACTATTGATCAAAAGCAACATAATATTTCTAAACTTTCATTTTGTAATTTTTCAAATTTAGGATAAATTCCGAATAATAGAGTAATGTAATAAAAGTAAAAAATCGTCATTTTCCTTTATTTTATGGCGAACTTTTGATTAAGTTTACAATTTTGTAACTTATCCGTAACTTATATGTAAATTAATTTTGTAAAAAATTGCTTTTTTCATCCCACAAAATTTAAAATTTCAGGTTCATGAGGTATTGGCGTTAGAAATCCTTACGGTTTTGCTGGAAAACCCGACAGATGACTCAGTAGAAGTTGCTATTGCCTTTTTAAAAGAGTGTGGTTCTAAACTTACTGAAGTCAGTCCTCGCGGTCTTTCAGGTTTTTTATTTACTTTTTTTAGTTTTTTTTCAATTATAACACTAAATAAAATTTTATCCCGCTGGAAAAATTATAATCCTTGCTTTAATCAAACTAAATGACAGAATTTGTTGAGATTTTTTTCTCTTAATTGGTTTTCATATATATCTATTATTGTAAACTTTCTATTATGACTTCTGAACTTAACGCGTTATTTTTTTTAATATTTTAGCTATTTTTGACCGATTGCGTCAAATTCTTCAGGACTCCAAAAATATCGATACACGTGTTCAATATATGATTGAAGTCATGTTTGCTATAAGGAAAGATAAGTTTAAGGTATGAATTAAGCCCATGTAAAATAGAAAATATTTTTTTAATAGCTTGAAACAAGCAGTTTTCTGTTAAAATCAAATTACATTTTTAAATTAATTGAAAATTTTTTGTAGTGCACATGACTGCTTGCGGTCATCCTATAAAATTTGTTGAAGTTATAAAGCCACATGTTATTCCATTTTTCTTTGAAATTAAACTTTCTAGACGGAACATAAAAAGCAGGCACCTAATTATATACTGTGCCCTGTCCCTGTTTTTTTATATTCACATCAGCAAGTTATTTGTATCCCACGATAAAGTAATCACCAGAACTGCCACATAAGCTTTATAAAGCGACAATCAAACGTGTTATAACTACAGCTAATATATAGCCAGTGACATTAAGCTAAAACAGTTGAAGCTGAAAATAAAAATATTATCTTATACATAACTGATATCTCAATTTGTACAAACAATTGGGAACTCAATGCTTGCCAGTGAATTTAAAACTACACTTAAACAAACAAAAAACTTTACAATGCTGCACCAAAAGTCAAGGATGCAATATAGATTAAAATAATTCAGCATAAAGCTCCTTGTCCCTAGCGGGTTCCGATTGGCATTTCGTGCATTATTCTTAAACTCCCTTGGTGTTGCACTCGTCAGTAAGACCACCAAGCGTAACAACTCACTTATATATATATATATATATATATATATAAACCAACAAGCAAATTTACAACAAAACACGCAAAACATTAACATGAAACATTAAAACAGAGGAGAGCTAGAATAAATTGCTGTGATTTCTCGCCAATTTATAATGTAACTTTGACAGGTAATTAAGAGCATTATGACCCCATAATCCATTGTAATTACCAGACGCACCTGCGACTTTATCCCTAAGTGTACAATTTGTTTTTCTACTTATGGAGTAAATTATTATACAATTTGAATTTAACATTTTTAGGTGTTTTAAATTATTAATATCGATAAGTTGGGTATATTTTTATAATTTTTGTTTTTATATTATTTTAAATTGATTAAAATTTCTGTTTTATTATTAATTTGCTAATGTTTTTTTATTTTTAATTTTTTATAAATTTTAGATTATTATTTTACGTATATTTAAGGTTATGTTTTGCTTCAAAATTAATTATGCTTTTATTAAAAATTACTTTAATTAAAAGATGAGAAAATATAACCATAGTACTAAACACTAAACATCCTGAATTACTCCAGGTGTAGCAATAAGCTACCAACTAAGGCGTATGGAATTCTCCAGAGGCAGCTTATAGCTACAGTTAATAATTAAATTTTTTAATTAACAAACAATTTTTATCAAGGAAATAGTACTAACACTAAACATCCGGAATAACTCAGGTGTAGTAAAAATTACTAAAATTTATTTATTGTAAAACTAAAAACAATTTTATTAAACACGAAAATATCCTAGATTGCTCCAAGTGTAGCATTAAGCTACCAAATTAGGCATCACTCTAGGGGCAGCTTAGGTTGCTACGGTTTCAAATGTAAAACCAAAAATTTTGTACAATTTTTTTTATATTTTTACACAAAACCAGACCTGTGCACGGTCTGATTGCCCCCTTCCTGCTTTATTGGAGAATTTGCCCCTCCCCATTTTATTGCCACCCCCCCCCGCCAAAAAATAAAAAAGTGCCCAAAAATTATGACGCCATTTTCGACCTATGATGACGCCATCGTTGCAAATTTTTTTGCAGTTTTTAGCCTATTTCAATGTATTTTAAGCTATTTTAGACCTATTTTTACCTTACTTTCGCTTTTACCGTTCTCCCTTCTTTTTTCTCCTTTTTTTTCTTTTTTTTCTTTTTCCCCTGTTGGCCCCCCTCGATTTATTGTTCCCCTCATTTCAAAAAAGTTGCCCCCCGTTCTGGAATTGCCTCCCCCCAATAAAACCCTGGGGGCAGTGCACAGGTCTGCTACACATCCTGGATAATTCCAGGTGTAGTAAAAAACAGCAATTGTCAGCTAAAATTACTACAATTTAAATGCGAAAAATTGAAGCAGTTTTCGTAAATAGAAATGCCACAAAGTAGCGACAAATCAAACAACAAACATGTTTTAGCAAAAACCCTTGAAAACTTTATTTTAAAATAATATAGTGTGTTCCAAACTGCCTTAAAATTTTAATAATACTTTGAAACAATAATACTTTTAATAATACTTTTAAAAAATTTAATAATACTCTGCAAATTTACCTTAATTTCAGTCCACAAATAAGCAAGTTCTCATTTTGGAGAACTGCCAACCAGTCCATTTATTATTTGGAATGGCTTAAACATTACTGAAATTTACAAAATCTTCTTACAACTAAGAATTAAGCGCTGTTTATTTAACTTTTATTTAAAATTATATTAAGTATTTATAATCCTGTTTATTTTTTAAAAAATATTTGCAATCCATTTTTGTTTATTGCATTATTGTTATAATTATTGCAAACGAAAAAATAAAAAAAATGAAATTAACATTATTAAAAAAGCAAATTGCAAATCGACTTATCATTGTAAGAAAAAGCAAAAAATAAAACGGTCTATTGTCTAATTAATATCTGTTTACAAATTTTATGCAAAAAACCCATGGTTGTTGGATTTGTCACTTCCAGATTGCCTTCGGGTTTAAACACTAAACATCCTGGATTGCTCCAGGTGTATCATTAAGCTACCAAAATATGGCATCCCAGAATTAACCAGGGGCAGCTTTAGCGGTTATGGTTAATAAAGTAAAAATATAATTAAGTAGGTAATTTTTAACAAAATTATGTTAAACATTAAACATCCTAAACTAAACACTATGCATTATAATTCAAATCATGCATCAGCCCCATCCAATCCATGGTGTCACAAGAAAAAATACTTTTGCAAAAATGTGTGTTTAATTGAAAAGTACATTTTTCAGCATTTTAAAACTTTTTTTGACTTTTTTTAAAGATTTTATGTACTTTTTGGGAAAAACTTTTTTTTAGTTGAGAATTTAAAAGTGTTTCAAAAGATATTCTTTCTGAAAATATAAAATACAAAATTTATTTCTTCCTTCCTAGCGCCCAATGCATAAAATAAAAAGTAATTTTTCCCCCAAGATGTATAGGGTAGTGCATTTAATTTTGGCAGTTTTCCAAATTAGGCATTTTTGATTTTCTACTATATTTTTGGTAATCCTGGACGGAATACGACGTTTGATAGCTCAAATGAGAGCTAATTATTTGTAGATGACTGTCGTGAGCTTTTTATTTGTTATTTTACGATATTTTAATGTGAAATTGTGTGATTTATAAAAAAATAAAATTGTTACTCATTTTAGAACACAGGCATTTCATGATTATGCAATAAATTGGTTTAAAAATTAAACTGTCCTGGTAAAATTTAGTCTATTTTCCAAATTTTTAGTCCCCGTGGTTCTATGTTGCGTCTGTGGTGAGTAATTGTTATAAAAAATTAGTGTAATTTCGGCACACATATTGCTGTAGGTAAAAACGGGTTGAATTAAGTGACAGTTACACATTAACAGACCTGTGCACGGTCTGGAAATGCCCCCCATTTTATTGGAGGATTTGTCCCCCCCGTTTTATTGCCCCCCCGCCAAAAAAATGAAAAAGTACCCTAAAATTATGACGCCATTTTTGACCTATGATGACGCCATCATCGCGAATTTTTTGCAGTTTTTAGCCTATTTCAATGTATTTTATGCCATTTTAGACCTATTTTTACCTTATTTTCGCTTTTTTTGTCCCTTTTTTCCCTTTTCCCTTCTTTTTTCCTCTTTTTTCTCCTTTTTTCTCTTTTTTTTCTTTCCCCCCTGTTTGCCCCCCCGTTTTATTGCCCCCCCCGTTTCAAAAAAGTTGCCCCCCCCTGTGCCCCCCCCAATTTGGAATTGCCCCCCCCGTTTTAACCCGGGGGGGAGGAGTAGTGCACAGGTCTGCATTAAACAACAAGTAGAAGCTTAAATTAAAGAAAACTGTCTGGAGATAATGATAGGCTTTTAAATTTTTGAAAATGATGATTTTTTGACTGAGAAACAGTGTATTGTTTGTAAAATGCCAAAATTAAATGCACACATTTAATTTCAGCAATTTTAAATTTTTTAAAAACTGATTTAATTAAGTAAAAAACTATTTTAGTACAGTGAAAGCTTCAAAATGAGCTATCAAACATGAAAATCAGGCCATACAGTGAAAAGTTACATTGTAAAAACAAAAAAGTGCCAAAATTAAATGCACTACCCTGATCTCTAAGAAGCTATAGTGCGTTAGATACTGAGGCCCATGATCTGAAATTTTGTTAAAAAGGTTTTTAATTCAGCGTTATTAATTTTAAAGGATTACAATAAAAATTTTAACCAATTTTTTTGATTCTCCTACAATTTTGGAATCCGTTTTATTTAAAACCACCTATAAAAATTGCCCCCTATTTTTTTAACTTTCCATAAAATTACAATAAGAACCGTGCTAATCAAATTTTTATACTAAACAAAACTGTTTTTGAGATTCAAATTCATAGAACTATAATAGTTCTAATAGAATAAACGGAAACGATGAAAATTATTATAGTTGAACACATCATAATCTCAGCTTTCGATCATATTATACTGTTGTTAGACAAAAATTATCTAAGTTAATATTTAATTTTTAGTAAAAATCGTCATAAATGTGGTGTTCCACCTTAATACAACTAGAAAAATATTCGTTGTTTTGGTACCGTAAAGGAATTTTGGGTGTGCTTTTTTGTTCTTATGCTTATAACGTAATTTTTTATATTTTAAGGCTCATCCAGCTGTAATAGACGAGCTAGATTTGGTTGAGGAAGAAGACCAGATAACGCATACAACTACATTGGATGATGCACAAGACCCACAGAATATACTAAGTAATCTTATGAACAAAACAATAAAAATTATTGTCATTTTTTATGAAAATAAATTTTTAAGTTCTAAAATACTGATAGCTTTGGCTTAGTATAATATAATATTTTAAAAACTAAAAGTGTAGTTCAATCATGAAAAAAAAGTAGGATAAATGATACAATCGTTGGTGTAAGACGAAAATGTAGGGTGGGAAGAAGTGGGGTCCACCTCCACCCCCTGGTCTCCTTCCAAAAAATCAAGGGAATTTCATCCCTCTCAGTTCCCTCCCCAAATTTCAAGTTTCCATCCCTCCTAGCATTTTAAAACTGACCTCCTCCAGAAGATTTTAGATACTGTTTTAATTTTTTTTTGAAAAGCAATAAAAGTACTGATTTTAAATGAAGTTTTAGACGCTTTTTATTTGAGCTTTTTATAGTGAAAAACCCTCTAATTAACATTTTGTTTAATTGAAATATAATGTAATTGATAAGTAAGTATAAGTAGACAACCAACCGTATTTTTTAGTGGGGTTGCTCTTTCAACTTACCTACGGTTAAAGGATTTTTAAAAAGTTTTTTAAGAAGAATTAACCCTTTAACCGATTGCGGAGTGGAAAATTAATTTTTAAAATTAGAATATTTAGATCTTTTCGGTTCCTCTAATTATACATAGACAGGAAGGTGTAACCTTTGTCCTTCTAAAAAAAAAGAATTTCCGAAATTCCGGGATCCTCCCGCCTGGAACGTACCCAGGGTTTCATTTGGGGGGATTTCAGTACAAAACAATTTCAGGGGAAGCCCCCCCCCCCCCCTCCCCGAAATTTTTTGGGGTGGGGAGTGAAGCCCCCCCATAATTTTTGAAAAAGGTTAAAAAAGCAGGAATAAACGTAGATAAAGCTGTATAATACTCTGTTCTTTTTTTAATAACGTGTTATCTATTTTTTTAGCAGTAAAAATATGTTTTCTTACTTAAAAATTATATAAGCAGACATTGGCAGAGCCTAGATTTTACAAGAAATGGATTTAAAGATCTTTAAAATTCCCTGGCTGCACCCACACTGTAACCCAAATCAGATGAGCAACATCTCCATGTTTTTTTAGGGTACCTACCTATATGGAAAAAATACCAAGCCATTGTTGTAGGCGGCTGGAAATTTTAGAAGGGGAAAGGTATATCTACTTATTAATAGCGCACTCTTATTCTAATTTGGGGGGCGGCGGAGGCGGACGGGTGGGTGGGGGGTCTTTTTTCCTTTCGGAATCTTGTGGATTTTTTATAACTTTTCACTAATAATCCTTCTTCACGTTGAAACTTTTCGCACCTCGCACCCCTCCTATCCCTGCGGAAAATTTGAGCGAAATTTCCACCCTCGAAATTCATTATTAAAAATGGGTTATTTCCGTTTAAAAAACCAAACGTTGCGGGGGGGATTTCAAAGAAGGGCGATCGCATT
>JASAMX010028680.1:0-13155 GCA_030248175.1 Microlaimidae sp. YZB2_3
AAAATAGAAAGAAAGGAAAAAAACACAATGAAATGATGAAAACAGAAGAATTAAACTATGCATAAACTATGCTTAGTATAATATTAATTCTGTTATCTGATCATTAAAAAAAAAGTTTTATTTAAACTAATTTTATGAACATTTCCGTGCTGTAGAAAGCTTGACTATAGTATGTACAATAATAATGCGGACTGACGACAAAACTCAAACTTTAAAAGGCTATATCTCCATAGAATATGTACAAGACATAGCTCAGAGTTGGTTTTGGGAAAAAAATTTGAAAAGAAAACTTTTGGCGTTTGTGTTTGGTCCCCCTAGCCCCCGGCGGGGTCACCTCCAAAAAAATTAAATTTTTTGGTCAAAAGCAAAGGATAAAAAAACAGCGCGCATTTTTTTAATATATAACAAAATGAAAGAATTGTACGCACGTCGAGAAGAAAGCAAAACAAAAGCTATTTGTTACAGTGTATTAATTTGGCGAAAAATCGCGAAAACCGCGCGCATTCAATGCATTTATAAAGAAATTTGAGCGAGCCGATTTTGCTCAAATTTTTAGAAAAAAACTCGAAAAAATATGATCAAAAAGATATCAAGCGACGTTTCAAATCTCAAACTAATAAATATTGCTTTTTTTTGGTGACCAGGTTTTTTCACCGCATCGGCTGGGATGACGTCATAGTAAAACAATTTTTCTAAGCTTTTCAAAAAATAACCAAGAGTCTGAGCTATGCACCGATATGTCCTGAGCTATGTGCGAGTTAAAATACCATATTTTAGTTATTTTTTTGAAAAAAAGCACTTTGAATAATATGTAGATATTGAGGTAGCTTTATAGCCACATTTTGCTGTACTGGTCTAATAGGCACCTTGCACTGAAACGCAGTTTATACATGAAGTATGCAATATACATAAGTGTCACCATAATGGATAATTACTGTACTCCTACTTATTTTTTGTAGTATGCAGATCAACCAATCGAAATTTTGCGCGCTTTCTATCGCCTCATCTGCATACTACGAAAGATAAGTAGGAGACACGGTAATTTCGCGCGCTTTTTATCGGTTGATCTGCATACTACGAAAAGATAAGTAGGAGTGTGGTAATAATCCATTATGGTGACACTTATGTATATTGCATACTTCATGTATAAACTGCGTTTCAGTGCAAGGTGCCTATAATGGATGTGACTTCTATTATGCTATAACATAATACAAACCGCAACATACTTTTATGTAATGACTAAAAGAAAACCTGTTACACAAACAAACAAACAATTTACTTTTTGTAAAACAAATTCATTTATGCAATACAACTTTATTTGTATTGGTAAATCACCATAAACTAAAAAAAAAATGTGTAATGTAGTCATTATATCATTTTAGGTTCTACAATCCTGACAACAATAAATCCACCAGCTTTAACATCAAAAACGGAGACATTTGCTACAAATATTATTACAACCATGACGCCATAAAAAGCAAAAAAAATTTCTTCCTGTTTGATAACTGATAAAATGCGTTTGAAAATTTAAACACAGAGAAATGCGTTTGAAAAACGCAGGGGTTTTAAAATATTTTATTAATGTTTTTCTTATTGTTGTATGTGTTTCAAACGAACCAATGTGCAATAAATCAATCGATTGTTTTGAAAAGCAACTTTGTAAGTACTGTAAATTTTACTTTTATTTATTATCATTTATTTAGTTCAAAATTTTTTTTTAAAATATTCTTATTGGTTTTTAAACTGGGTTCACAGTATATCACAATACAATGGCAAACAATCAAAAAATATTTTGCTTAATTTAAAGGATATATTCTCATCATTAAAGAAAACATTTTTCTTAAAATCAAATTTTCTATTTACAGTGGAAATCCAATAAATGACTACAAAACTTTAAAAAGTTCAAAGATTGGCGCTAAAAGTTAAAGCAAACGCAAACTAATTGTTAGCAATTCTGTAGTGCAGACGTAAGTAGGTAAATACTTCGGCAAAAACAAATTAATATTTGTTTTAAAAACTCATTGTGCAACTGGTATTTTTGTATATCGACTGTCTTGAGAAGCATTTTTGTAAGTAGGTAGGTACAGTAAAATTTACTTTTATTGATAAATATTCGGTTTGGTTTCAGAATTTATTTGCAAAACGTTTTTCTTGATTGTTACATGGGTCCACGCACAGTAAATATCACAATATAGCGGCAAACAAACCCTAGAAGGATTCACTAAATTCATATATTCTCATGATTTGAAAAAAAAAATTGAGACGTGTTTTAAAAAACTCAATGAGCAACTGATATTTTTGTATATTGATTGTTTAAGGAAATCTTTTTTCAAAGTTAATTGATTTGACTTTAAAATATTTTGTTAGGTCCCATTTGTGTTGTGTAAAAATGTTTATATAGGTCAGCAGTAAATACAGCCATTGCTAAAATAGCGCTAAGCAACCCCAAACTTAAAGTTTATAATTCTACTGTTATAAAAAACACCCTTTTAAAAGCAAAATAATTGTTGATAGGTGAGGGAATTTACGCCATTGGTAGCCAAAGGGTAATTTACCAATAGTTTCGTCAGAAATTTATTGCAAACCCTAATTAATAGATTAAAATTTCGCGTGTTAAACATTTGCATTTAAAATATTAACGTATCTTTTATATGTTAAGAATATGTTTTGGTCAAGTAATGAAAGCTGAAGTCACCTAATAATTACTCACAGTGTTTTTTAATTTATCTATTTCAGAAATAAACAGTTAAATTATTTTTTAAATCTCAATTTGCACTTACAACCCAGCAATAAGGAAAAAAACTCATGCAATGTAATATTGTAGTTTTAGTTTAATATTTTTGACGATTACCCAATTATATACTTCCAAATATCACCAAAATTAATAAATTGAAGACTAATTTATAAAAAACGGATTTGAAACGGAGTTGTTTTCGGCGGCCTCCCAGAAAATGTTGTATTGGAAAAAACAGCATTTGCGCTGTAATTTCTGCAAAAAAATATAATACTTTCGGTTTTTGCTGAATAATTTTGGTAAACACCATTAATATTATCATGCAATAACTGACTGAAAACTTAAAACCAAATTTAAAAAAATTGTATTTAATTTCATTTACATAACACCCCCTCGACAACCTACAATGGGGATTACTCCACTTTGGAGGTCGTGGTTGATTTGGTTTACCAAAACCGCCATTGCCACCTTGGTGAAGTAATTGCCACATCACGTGTTGTGGCATGATGGCTTTCCGCGCTGAGGGGGCTTAGTCCCATACCGTGTGGCCATTTAAATCTCAATTTGCACTTACAACCCAGCAATAAGGAAAAAAACTGATGCAATGTAATATTGTAGTTTTAGTTTAATATTTTATACGATTAGCCAATTATATACTTCCAATATATCACCAAAATTAATAAATTGAAGACTAATTTATAAAAAACGGATTTGAAACGGAGTTGTTTTTGGCGGCCTCCCAGAAAATGTTGTATTGGAAAAAACAAACCATTTGTGGGATGCTTTAGGCTCAGCCGAGCTGGCGAACAGAGGTTGACATTGGCATATTCACCCATTAGAAAGAAAGGGGGCTGTTTAAGAAGCCTCGTATTTGCGCTGTAATTTCTGCAAAAAAAAATATAATACTTTTGGTTTTTGCTGAATAATTTTGGTAAACACCATTCATATTATCATGCAATAACTGACTGAAAACTTTAAAAAAAATTAAAACCAAAATTAAAAAAATTGTATTTAATTTCATTTATATAACACCCCCTCGACAACCTATAATGGGGATTACGCCACTTTGGAGGTCGTGGTTGATTTGGTTTACCAAAACCGCCATTGCCACCTTGGTGAGGTAATTGCCACATCACGTGTTGTGGCGTGATGGCTTGCCGCGCTGAGGGGGCTTAGGCCCATACCGTGTGGCCATTGCGGCCTAGCCCACAACCGCAGGGTATTCCTCCCACGGTATGGTGAATTCCAACCAAAAGTAGGTCTAGGGACTGGATGTGAGATAGGTTGTGTATATTTTATGTACTCAGTAAATCATATACTAATCTTTATTTATTATAGGAAAGATCAAGAAAATTTTTATTTAGGTCAAAGTAAATAGGCTTGCCTAGGTTTGAAGGTCTCTTTTCTGTCAACAGCCCATATATGAAGAACGTCGCAGTAATGATGCGCAACCGCACTTTCAAGTACCTTTCATAGACGTTTATTTTCCCCTAGACAACCTAAAATGGGGATTACGCCAAATAAGGTAAACTAATCTTTAGTTATATAACACTATCCTAGCATATCTTACCTCTATTTTTTGATCTTTTTTTGCTATCTAACTATCATATTATTATTTAATTTACCTTAAGTTATAATTTTGTTTTTTTGGTTATTTCCTTCTAATATTATTATTATATATTATTCTCATACAGAATGTAAAACTCACATCTGCTCCCTAAAATCCTCTGATAGAGGTGGGACCTTCGACTAACATTCTACATCAACAACAGTGCTGATATAGGGTGGTAGGCGGCAATATGGAATAATAACCATCGCCGGCCCACTTCAGCTACAAAAAAAAGTAAAAATATTAGGACTCCATTTTGTACTAAATACTGCATGTTTTAAAAGCTGCAATTATTTAATGCATAAAACTGGAAGCTCAAAAAAATTTTGGGTCATAAAATCATATTAAAATCTTCATTAAACCAGTTGTTTAATCGCTTATCATAACGGAATAGTTACTTGAACCAGAAAACCAGGCCCATTTATTTTTAAATTCATGGCATGAGAAACCAGAATTTTTTCAGATAAATTTACTAAAGTTATCTTAGGCCTGAGTCTCAAAACAAAAATTAAAACTCAACAAAAAATTTTTAAATATACGCGTTATTAAATGCGAAAATGAAAATAAATTTGAAATTAAATTTAAAAAATTTCAAAAATCTTTTTTTTATTTAAAAAATAAAAAATTGCGCCAGAAATTTGAATCTAAAGAAAAGTCTCGAAGAAGTTTTTGCATGGTGAAAATTAGTAAAGAAAAAACAAGAAAAAATCGGACACCTAAAATGCCCCATGATTTTTTACAAGAATTAATTTTTTAAAGGGGCACTGTCACAAATCAAATTGCTATATCGCCAAAAACATATTACTCATCTAATACTCAACGGATCGAGCTAAAATTTTAGTTTAGCAACTTAGCTCAATCAGCTAACTTTTTTTTTGATAGGTAGATAGTTTAAATTGCCCTCAGGAAGGTAAATTTGAAGACTTACCTTCGCACACAAATTTGTGTGTTAGTATCGGTTTGTGTAAAATAACCCAAATTTTCTTAAAAATAAACATACGTTTTTTTTATTTTAATTAACTGCTAAGACATCCCGTATATAAAATGCAGTTGGTGCGTTTGTACCCCGTTTTCATATTTTAAATTTGCAAAAAAAACATTTAAAGCTAAGTTAAAATATATTACTTAACTAATAATTAATCATGCAAATAATTTGTGCTATGCTAATTCAAAAACAAATGTAATTATTTGCAAGCGTCTTATTTTCAATGTAGCTTAACTAACTTGTTTGCCAATATGCGGTCTGTTACCTTAGTAAACACTTTACTAATAAATCATTTGTCCTAAATAGGTAAACAAACTAATCCCTCTTCTGGGCAACAGCTTATCCACAAATTATGAGATCAATATTAACACAGAATAACTAACCATGTAACACATTATTATATCTTACGCTTCACAAACCCTACACGACTCTTCTCGACCCTTCTCTCGCTAGCCAATACCTCCCTAGTGTCCAATTGTTGCACCAGACATTTTTATGTACCGGACATATTTTTTTTAAAGACTAGAAGGGTATCCAGTCAGAGTTTTCCCCAGGTTGACCCAAGTTGTGTTCCCTGCTTGACCTTCTAGTTAAGAGGATTTGTTGCATAATCCCCCTTCATAGTGTGGTAAGCTCAAACATGTCAATTACCCTAGTAGCCCCCGCCTTATTGTACATTCATAAATAACAAGAGTGATTGCAAGGTGTAGACAAAGTACAGATAGGCTCTGTGTAGGGAGCGACAGGCTTTATAAATACCGGCTAGATCCCTGTCCGCCTGTTACATATTGGAACTGATCGGGGATGGTAAAGAAATACTTTACCCCCGTGACACCTTGAAATTCCAAAAAATTTTTTTTAATAACCTTCACAGTCTATCTGTACTTCGTTTTTTTTCTTTTTTTCTTATTTTTTTGCAAAAATAATTTTTTTTGTACTGACTTGAGGTAGCTCTTGCATATAGATTATTGTTGTATATTACATATATTATTGTGTAACTGTGCATATTTGTGTATTTCTAAGTTTAGTCCCCCACCTAAAACCACTATTTTGAGGCAAGAGCTACGCCAGAAATTTTTTTTTATAAAAATCATTTAGATTAAAAGTATATAACTATGATGCAACAGTCACCACCTTATCCACAAAAAGACTCTAACACAAAAATTTCAGGAGTTGCGCAAAGGAGGGGATTGGTGGGTGACCTGGGGCTTGATCAGTCAGCAGGTTGGGAGGATGTATACTAAAATGTTTTAGGTACCCAGCCGGAGGCGGTAACTTTTAATTTTCAGAGCACAAGCGCTATAGGGCCAGTGGGTATGCCGAAGGCATCCTTCGGCAACACTGTTCAACAACAGACTAGCTCACCAACTAATAGGGGGGAGGATGTGTTACCCCAACGTACGCCGACCAACCTTATCTTTATACTTACAATGAAGCGGTCAATATTGGGCAGCGTTAAACAAGCTAATGCACTGGTAAAACAGAAACAAAGACGCCTGGACAAAGCCAAAGATCGCCGGCAGGAAAACCAAAGAACCACTCTGAAAGAAATTAGTTAAATGCTGGGGTAACCAGTCAAAAGCGGCAAACTGTCTTGCATGAAGACTTTGAGAGAAGTAATACTACTGTTACTCAGGGGGAAAATACCCACCTAGAAGAAAAAGAAGGCGAGGTCTTTTCAGCAAACGGGGCTCCAGTTAAAAGTGAAGGGTTAAGTAAACCTGTGAAAGGAGTAAAAACCCAGAAAATTAACGTCATCAAACAGTTTTTGAGTGCTGAATCATCCCAGGATTCCCTAGATAGTAACCCTCCTTCCATCCAGGTGGGGGAAGTGAGGCCAACCTGTAGCAAGGGAAAACCTCAACCTGATATCCCCTTTCAAAAACTGAGCAGCAAATCTCTCATTTAGCAACCATGGTAGGGAACTGCATGGTAATGTATGCGGAAACCCAATCTAGACTAGTTAAGGTTGAAGAAAATCATCAGGTGGCTGAAGGGATAAGGAGTGGCGAGCGGTGTTATCCATTTGCACCTCTTCAACCCAAACCCACCCTGGGCCTCTCCCAAGATTTATGTACGGAACCTCCTCAGAAAACCAATAATCATTTTTTCACTTGCAATCAAAAAATGCAAGAACAACCTGCTCAACAAGGATGGAAAGTCCGTTATATGAAATATGATTTTTCAAAATTATTCCCCCTTCCCTTAAGAAGTTCACTGGGGAAAAAATACTGTAGCCTTCAAAGCCTGGCTAAGGGAATTTAATTCAATAATTAATGGAGGTGGAGTAGATTGGGAAGATAGGACGCTCTACATGTTGTTGTTCATTGCCGGGGGTTCGAGTAATTCCTTCAAGAAACTGGCCGCATCCACTGGTCTTTCCCAAAGATCTTCTATTTTGAGTGTTGTTGGATGTTGAGGGTATATGAAAAGGTGTTTTACATCATGTGGTTTGCCCCTGCAGTGGAGGCATTCATTTTTTGAGTTGTTTATTCTGGATTTGAATGAGTTGAGGCGGTGACAATGTCCGGATCTGAGTTGTGCCAGGAAGGTTCTTGACTTCTTGGAGAGTAGTTGCTTGCTTGTGTTGATTGGCGGTGGTTTTTTTTTAAAGTGAGTTAGGTTGGAGTTGCGAAATGTTTTCTTTGACAAAATATGAATGAATGTTTGATTGTATGGTTTTTTCTGTAAGCATGTGGTTGTAGAAACTTTTGGCTATTGGTCCAATCTTTGATTGGAGGGAGTGTTTCATCTCTCATGGTCTATGGTCATTGGCTGTGATTCTGTTAGATGGGTGTGTTGGCTGCATGGTTTTTGCTAAAAATTGTGCTGAGAGAAGGTTGGTGTGGCTTTCAATTGGAAGGACTTTAGTCAGGTCAAGCCTTAGACAGTTTAGCCAAACAGACATATGAAGATCTAGATTTTTATATCTGCAATGACTATAACCTTGTCCTTGATCAGTTGACAAAAAATTTCTATGATATGATGGGTTCTGTAGCGGATCAGATCCACACTTGTGTACAGGCAGAAAATAAATTTGTCAAACAATTTGTGTCTCAAATTTGTAAATTAGTTAATGTCGCCTATCCTGCTGAAAGTTATCTGAGCAGTGTGCCAAAAATTGAGTGCAATACTTTTGGAACAGCCGTAAAGACACAATAAAACTCGAGCTGGGTATGGTTGATCATCCACATATATATCGTCGTTACTACGGCAAAATGAGTCACTGTCATTATAAAATACTCGTGACTGTGACTCATTCTGTAGTTAATGGGGTCCTATTTCAAATTTAAAATGAGTCACAGACACACATATTTTATACAAACTGTGGCTCATTTTGCCGTAGTAACAACGATATGTAGAAGCTGTTCCGAAACCCAGCAAAGCAGAGCACTTAATTAAAGCAGACCAAAATAAAAAATTTCTTACAGCATATTTCAGGCCCATGACCTTTTCTCCACGTGGTGGGGGAAGTACTTCTGACCGCAGGGGGAGGGGCGCGCGTGGCCCTCAGGAGAATAATAATTATAATTATACAAATGCGCAAAATTAAGGGCAACAAACCCTTTGGCAAATTATCAACCACAAGGGGGGGACCAAAAAGGACTAATTTGCAAGGTAATGCTGTACCGAAAAAATGGGTGCCTGACCGCCGAACCATTTGCGACTATTGTTTACAATGGGGGCATAATAGTTGTTTTTGTTGGTTTAAAACGCGGTGGTCAAATGTCATTTAATTGTAATCAAAATCAAAGATTTCCTAACCAAACTTACAGAGGTAACATTGCATAAAATAATAACAATATGAGTTGCAATCCTAGCGGGTATAATGACATAAGACAACAAAATTACCAACCGCAAAATAGCTATCATCCATGAAATAACTATGCACAGAATCCTAATAATTACCCTCAGAACGTCAATCCTCAACAAGGTAATTTTTACCATCAAAATTTTAATAATCCGTCAAACAATGGTTATACACCTCATGTTAGTCAGCCAAACATGGGAAATAGTAACTGCAATAATAATACGCAACAAGGTCCAAGTGTTGCAGCAGTATTGGCAGACTTATGGGTTCCACTTGCAGTCCGGTCCGTTGGACCTGCTTTTCTCCAGGATTAGAAGGACCGGTATGCTCTGTCTTTATTTTGGGGAGAAGCACCCACCAATAACAACCAAAAACGGAACCAACCCAAACTTGAAGAAATTGTGGGACCAAGCTGCGCAGATGAACCAATCACACCTATTTGCAATTATTTGGAATCCGTATCAACCAATCTGTATATCCTCAACATCTAGAATATGACGTCTATTGTGGGCAAAAGGGAGAGGTGCGAGGAAGGAAAATATGTCCAAGGAGGTCATAGGCGGTGCAGAGCTAGGGGGAACAGAGAGTCCTATGGTTTCGCAAAATTTACCCCCACCCCAACCCAACCCTGCCAATCTCATGGCGCAGGCCAAGTTAATTTCAAAACCTACTTCTCAAAGTAGTTTGCTTACAATTACTCCATCTGCATTTCTAATTAGCGGTTTGTTTAATACCTAGTGTTGTGATAGTTAGCCAAAAATCAAAGTAGGTAGTTAACTACTTTTAAATTTATAAGTAGGTAGTTAAGTAGTTAAATAAAATTACAAGTAGGTAGTAAGTAGGTAGTTAACTATTTAAAATTTTTGAACTAGGTAGTTAGTTAGTTAATTTTTAAACTAAATATATAGTTATATGAAAGTCTTTGTAGAACTAAAAATTTTAATTCTTAACGTTTAAAATACTTTGTTACCGCTTTAATAATTAACTATTTCCAAATTTTAATGGTTTTTTGCCATGTTCTTTATGTTAAAGAGTACTTATAAGATGGCTGGACAGATAATTGAATTTCAAAAAATCGTTTAGAAAAAATAGTTCATTGCTAAGTTAACTAATGTTTTGCTGACGTATTGCTTATTTAAAAACGTTTTGTATTTTTATTTTTCACCCGCTTTATTATATAATGGTGCTGATGTGTTATTGTTCACAAATATATCCAAACTTTGGGCCCAATTATTAGTTCTTTGTCATTTTACTGCAGCACTTTTTTCCCGGTTTCTTGCAAAAATTTTCTTTGCTTTATCCTTGTGCTTGAATTTTAAATGATTCTTAGATCCAGATGACGTAGGATATATTTACCCATAAGTACATTATATAATAAAGCAGATTAAAAATAAAAATACAAAACGTTTTTTAAATAAGCATCAAAACATTAGTTAACTTAGCAATGAACTATTTTTATTAAACGATTTTTTGAAATTCAATTATCTGTCACATTTTAACATAAAGAACATGGCAAAAAACCATTAAAATTTGGAAATAGTTAATTATTAAAGCGGTAACAAAGTATTTAAACATTTAAGAATTAAAATTTTTAGTTCTACAAAGACTTTCATATAACTATATATTTAGTTTAAAATTAACTAACTAACTACCTCAAAAATTTTTAAATAGTTAACTACTTACTACCTACTTGTAATTTTATTTAACTACTTAACTACCTCTTAAATTTAAAAGTAGTTAACTACCTCTGATTTTTGGCTAATACACAACACTAGGCAAACCACTAATTAGAAATGCAGATGGAGTAATAATTAACAAACATACTTTGAGAAGTAGGTTTTGAAATTAACTTGGCCTGCGTCCACAGTTTGAGTTGGGGTGAGTTGGGAATTAGGATTCTGTCCCCTACTACCACCACTATGACCTCCTTGGACATATTTTCCTTCCTCGCACCTCTCCTTTGCCCACAATGACGGAATTTCATATTCTAGATGTTGAGGAAATATACAGATTGGGTTGATACGGATTCCAAATAATTGCAAAATAGGTGTGATTGTTAATTATCGCAGCTTGGTCCCACGAGAAGTCTTCAAGTTTGGGTTGGTTCCACTTTTTGGTTGTTATTGATGCTTCTCCCCCAAAAAATGAGAACAGAGCATACGGTCCTTCTTAATCCTGGAGAAAACAGGTGGACGGAGCCCCGGACTCAAGTGGAACCCCGTGCACTGTCCCAATACTGCTGAGACACTTGGATACCTATTATTATTGCAGTTTTCATGTTTGGCTGACTAACATGAGGTGTCTGGGGTTTTGACGGATTATTAAAATTTTGATGGTAAAAATTACCTTGTTGAGGGATTGGTCTCGGCATGTGGGTTACTGTAATAGTACCCTTTTTCATCAAATAATAGCTATTTACGGTTGTAATTTTGTTGTCCTATGTCATTATACCCGCTAGATTAGAGCGTTTCCATATTGTTATTATTTTTATGCAAATCTACCTCTGTGAGTTTTCATTCAGAAATCTTTTGATTTTGATTACAATTCAAATGACATTTGAGCCACCGCGTTTTAAACCGACGAAAAACAAGCTATTATGCCCCCATTGTAAACAATAGTCCGCAAAATGGCGTAATTTCCGGCGCCCATTTTTCGGGGTACAGTTTTACCTTGCAATTAGTCTTTTTTTGGGTCCCCCCCCTTGTGGTTGATATTGCCCAAAGGGTTACGTTGCCCTTAATTTTGCGCATTTGTATAATTATAATTATTCTCCTGAGGGCCCCACCGCGCCTCTTCGGTCAGAAAGTCTCCCCACCACGTGGAGGTCATGAGATTAAAATACTGTAAGAATTTTTTTATTTTGGATTGCTTTAATTAAGTGCTCTGCTTCTGAACAGCTTACATATCGTTGTTACTACGGCAAAATGAGCCACAGTTTGTATAAAATATGAGTGTCTGTGACTCATTTTTAAATTTGAAATAGGATTTCCCCATAACTACAAATGAGTCGCGGTCACGAGGAGTATTTTATAATGACATGACTCATTTTTGCATAATTAACGACGATATATATGTGGATGATCAACCATACCCCACTCGAGTTTTTGTGTCTTTACACTGTTTCCAGGTATTGCACTCAATTTTTGGCACACTGCTCAGATAACTTTCAGCAGGATAGGCGACATTAACTAATTTACAAAGATTTGAGAACACAAATTGTTTGACAAACCTATTTTTCTGCCTGGCTGTGGATCTGATCCGCTCCAAAACCCATCATATCATGAAATTTTTTTGTCAACTGATCAAGGAGGTTATAGTCATTGCAGGATCCTAAAAATCTAGATCTTCATATGTCTGTTTGGTTAAACTGTCTAAGGCTTGGGCCTAGAGCTGAGAGTCCTCCAATTGAAAGCCACACCAACCTTCTCTCCAGCACAATTTAGCAAAAACCATGCAGCCAACACACCCATCTAACAGAATCACAGCCAGATGACAGAAGATGAAACACTCCCTCCCAATCAAAAAATTGGACCAATAGCCAAAAGTTTCTACAACCACATGCTTAAAACCATACAAACATTCATTCATATTTGTGCCAGAAGGACGTTTAGCTGCCTAACTCACTTAAAAAAAACCACACCAATATGCAAAGACAAGCAACTACTCTCCAAGAAGTCAAGAACCTTCCTGGCACCGTTTCAGATCCAGACATTATTCACCACCTCAACTCATTCAAATCCCAGAATAAACAACTCAAAAACCCCCTCCACTGCAGGCCACATAATGTAAAACTGCCCTTTCATCCCTCAACATCCAACAACATCATCTTTGGGAAAGACCAGTCAATCCACCATTCTTGAAGGAATTACTGGATTCCCAGCAACCTAGACACTATCTTTCCATACTCCACCTCCATTAATTAATTAAATTCCCTTAGCCATTAAAGGCTAGTATTTTTCCCCATGAACTTCTTAAGTGAAGGGAATAATTTTGAAAAATCATATTTCATATAGCAA
>JASAMX010028681.1:0-10612 GCA_030248175.1 Microlaimidae sp. YZB2_3
ACTGTTAACGTATTCGTTCAGTTACGTACTATAAACGTGCCAGAATTGATCGTCGGGGCTAAGTTGACCGCCGCCGCCGCCAGACTCCGACAAGTCCAAGCTGTCCGGATTGCTAGCGGAGCGTTTTAAATGGACGTAGCTGTTCGACCTGAACTGCTGCAATTTCGGACTTGGCAGGAAGCCAGCTCCAGTTGGCAAAAAGCCAGTTCCGCTCGTAGCCCGTTTCGGACTTGGCAAAAAGCCAGAAGTTCCGCTGGGAATCCGCCGTTTTCCAACGGCGGCGGCGGCGGCGGAGTTGGCGAAAACCGTCGCGGACATAAGTTAGCCAATCAAATCTGTCGATTATCTCAGTTAGCCAATCAAATCTGTCGATTATCTCAGTTAGCCAATCAAATCTGTCGATTATCTCAGTTAGCCAATCAAATCCATTCGCCGATATAACAATTAGCTAGCACATCGAATTCGTCGCGGATATGACAGTTGGCCAATCGCAACTGTCGTTGAAATGAAAAAACTCCAATAAAATTTGAGTTGATTAGTTTTTTTTTCGTTAAAAATCGTCAAAATATTAGCGTTAAAAAATTGAACAAAAACATTGAAAACAATGAAAAATTTAACGAAAACATTGAAAACATATTGAATTATGGATATTTTCTTCCAAAAACGTAAATTTTTAACATAAATTCAATTTTTTACACCTTTTTAATACCAGAATATCGCTTTTTATTCCACAAACAAACACCCAAAAACCGGCACAGGGGGGGGGGACCCCCCGCCAAACCAGACCCCCCCCCCCCGGAGCCACCCCCCCGGACCCCCCCAAACCCGCCGCCCCCCCCCGCAAACGCCGCAAAAAGAAAAAAGGAGAAAAAAAGAAGGAAAAGGGAAAAAAGGGAAAAAAAATAAAATGTAGTAATAGGTATCTTAAAATACATAAAAGGCAAAACTAAAAAATTATTAAACCTTTAATAGTTTAAAAGTATTTTGCTAAAAAAATGGGGGGGGGAACCCATTAGGGGGGGGGAAAAAGGACGATCCCACCTGGATCTTTTCCCTCTCCCTCTTTTGAGGTTTCAAAATTTTTCAAACCCTTTTTATTGTAGGTCGACCCCCTTTTTCGGCACTTTCATTTAGAGACTTTTGAAATGGCATTTACTCAAAGGGGGGGGGTAAAGCTCCCCCCCCCACAACAACCCCCCCCCACACCCCCCCCCCCAACCCCCCCCCCCCCCCACCATACATGGGCAAGTCGGTCCGAAGTGGGGGGTTAAACCCCAAATTAGGGGGGGGGCGTTAAAATCCGAGAAACGCAAAATACCCATATCGTTTTTTTCTGTGCATTTTACCCATATTGTTTTTCGATTTAAAAAAAAATAGATAAAAAACGCTAATTTTAGATCAAAAAGCCCTTTTTATTGCATTTTTGAGCTTTTTACTGTTTAAAACATTCATTTTGACCTCAAAACTTAAGTTTGGAGGTAGTTGGAAGCATAGGTGAGAACGGTCCGGGAAGCTAGGGGGGTGGGTGGTTACCCGTGGTAAATCGAATTTTGAATTCTAGAAGGGGGGTACCAGGAAAGTCCGGACCCAACGCCCCTAGCTTTTTAGGGGGGGGAGGGTTGACCCGGGATGCGAAATTTTGAAATCTAGAGGGGGATCAGGTGGGGTCTGGTGTCAAAAGCAAAACAGTTTTAAACCATAATAACTTGAATAATTGTTATTTTTACAAGATACCACTACATTTTATTGAATACTACATTTCATTATACTACATTTTATTATTATGTAAAAAGGGTGTAAAAACATGAATATGTGTTAAAAATTCATGTTTTTGGAAGAAAATTTAGTATAAAAAAGTACCTAAAATTCTACCGAGGGGGGAGGGGTGCGGGTCAGATTTCAAATTCTAGAGGGGGGTCAGGGGTAAGATATTCGGAAATTTGCCCCCCCCCCTTAGATTTTCGTCTTGGGGGGAGTCCCAAAATTTCGAGGCTAGGAGGGTGGATCCCACCCTGCTCCCCTCCTTTCTCATCTATGGTTGAAAGTCATTTGAAAAACATTTTTTTCTTCATTTTTCCAAAATTGGGGGGTTAATATTTTCTCTCCCCCACCTCTGCACGAATTTATACCGATATATTACAACCAATAATACCTACCGGGATTCTTGGAAATTAAAAAAGATCAATAACATATTACAACCAAAAAGATCTAGTGAATTCTGTTTATTCGTTGTTTTAGCAGAAAGCTTTTTTAATATCACGATGTTGCGGAAAACTTTTTGGCATTGTTGAAAATTTATTTTGACAAACATCAATTTATTTTTTTGAAGTTTTTATTAATAAAGTATGTCAAAAGGATTACATTTTACATACTAACAAGTGATTCACTGTTCAAACAGTTTCTCTTTTTTAAAAGTCAGAATTCATGCTTAAAAAAATATTACTTCTATTCAAACACCTTAAAATTCAGAAATTTTCAAACGTTAGCTACGTACACGTACTGACGTACAAATTCCAATTTAATTTCAAAGATAAACATTGCTTCAAAATTATATAAGCTTTAAAGCTACAGAGTGAAGCAAAGCTTTATTAAAAAATTTTACATGTTCGTTCATTAAAAAATGAGTTAATTTGCATTTTTGCAAAAATATTTTCTAAAAAACAACAAAACCGCTTTGAATTTAGTAACGAAAAAAAATTAAGAACTTATTTAAGCTTCATTCAAATACATTTTAAACTAGGTACTTTATCTGTATTTCTAGACTATTTTTATTGTTTTAAATAAGTTTTGCAAAAAATTTAGTTTAAAAAAAATGTTTGACAAACTAATATATAAATTCACTTTTTAATTATTCATGAAACTAGTAGAAAAATAGTCATACGTGTTTTTGGTCGGGTCCGCTAGGGGGGTCCACCCCCGGCCAGGTGGAAGGCCAAAATTTTTTAGGGGGTCCAGGTGGTCCGAACCCGGACCCCTTGGCTTTTTAGAGGGGGTCGACCCCGGGTGCGAGATTTCAAATTTAGGGGGGTCAAGGCAAGGGGGTCCAATTTTTTAACAAAATTTCTTAACTCAATAATTTAAGTGTTTTTAGGTCTAATATTGAATTTTATGTACTAAAACCGCCTATTTAGGCCTAAAAAGTGTATTTAAACACTGTTTTTAACTAAAAAACCGTGTTTTTAAAAGCAAATAAAAAAATATACTTCCAAATTGGTCTGGAGGGGGGTGGGGACGGGGGTCAGCCTCGCTAGGGGGGGTCAGGCCGGACCGCTCTCGAGCTTTGGGGGGAGGGGGCCCCTGGATTTTTTCTAGGGGGGGGGGTCCAAAATTTTGGCTCTAGGGGGGGACCCCTCTGTCCCCCCCCCAAAAAAAACACCTATCAAAATAGTGTGGAACTCCAGAGCGTCGGGGATTGCTCCAGAGCTCCTAGAAGCGAAACTTCTAGAAGTGCAGCTATGGAGCTCGGAGTTCCGTGAAACATCACTAAATATTATTAATTCATATTTTTAGCCATTTGTAACAGGAAAAATCAGAAAGTAAGGCTAAAATAAAAATATTTGAGCCGTATATACAATAAATAAAATATTTTCTTCTTCTTTTTCTTCAAAATAAATAAATTTCACAAAAAATTACTGCTGCCGGAGGTCCTTTAAAAATTAAAATTTTATTTAGGCACTTTTTTTTAGCTTTTTTAACAAATAAAAAAATCTTAAACCTTTGTAATTTGTTATATTAAATTATCGCTGATAAATAAAAATTGGAAATTAAAAAAACAAATAAAAACAAAAATGGGACCAAGAACTGGGGTCGCATTCTGACGCGCAGTTAAAAGTTACCTCAGGGTAACTTTTTTTACGTGCTTAAGGATGCGAGTGAAAAATCAATTTTACCTAGGTAAAAGTCGGGTTAAATTTTTTCTATTGTTTTAAGAATAAGAATTTATCCAACTCGAGAAGTGGTTAAATATTTTCTCTCGTAGGATTAATTTAATAAAAAATAAAATACGCGCATTGATTATTTTTTTTTTTATTTTGCGCCAGGTGGTTTTGCGGCGCGAGAAAAAAGAAAATTCATTGCAATCATATTCGGTCCCATATGCGGCAGGTTTATTTATATACAATATATATATTTATTTACAATATATTTATTATTTTATTTTCATTGAAATGGATTTCTCGGGGTAAATATAAGGGTTTCTTCAGAATGCGACCCCTGGACAAAATTTAATTCAACAAATTTAGTTTTTTTTATATTATTTTTGTAAATTTTTTAAACTTTTTACACTGATTCGTGTCTCGTGTTCACGTTAAAAAACGGAAAATAAAAAATCCAAAAAACAAACAAACAATAAAACAAATGAATAATATGAAATTAAACAATTCCCTTGGTTTTAATTTTTAAAATTCAATTTAAAAAACTGAATCAGGTTCTGAGCTAGGGCAGTAGAAACATTGAAGCCATAATAAATTAATTATAAGAGCATGTAGTTATAAAAAATCGAGATCTTCACGTTTTCTTGAAACGATTAATGAGCAAGTGAACCGTTAAGCTAGCTGCCTATATAAACGACTGAATTTTAAAATAATGAAAAATAATATCATCATCATGTTGGTATTTCAACAGAAGTGGTTTTTTAAACATTGAACACGCGACTTAATTTTAATAATGAAAATAAAACATCGTGCTGGCTTTTTCAAAAGAGCCGCTTTTTTTATACAGAATGTAGGACTTATAATGGCGTTCTAATTAGATTCATATGACGTAAAAATCTTCATTGAATTTAATTCGCTCTGCTGGTACAAAATATTTTATTTTGTCTTTCCATTTTGTTGTTATATATAACCAGAGAGGGGCTCGGTCGTTACAATTTGGAAATATAATTAATAAAACAAAATTGGAAGAAATAACAAGCCATCGGTCCAATTAAATAAAGAAAATACATTAACCGGAAGCTATACATAGATTGTAAACATAAAATAATAATGATTAAGTCCGCAAAAAAGTTATATATTTTCTATTGCTGTTGAATTTCAATTTTTCTGTTTTACATCTTATTGTAATAACATATTTTGAATATTAAAATAGATTAGATTTGGAGAAGTTTGAGCGGATTTAGATTTGAGATACGTGAGCGCAAGAACATTTCTGATGTATATACATAATGTTCCCCGGATCTTTGTTTTTCGAAGCTCCGAAGGGAGAAACCCCGGAGCTCCGCTTCAATTGTTAATTATGTATGTATATAGTTTCGTAAATAATTAAACAGTAATTCCAGACCTGTGCACGGTCTGGAAATGCCTCCCCCCGAAATATTAGAGACTGTGCCTCCATAGGTGAGCACGGTCGGGGAAGCTAGGGGGGGTGGTTACCCGGGGTAAATCGAATTTTGAATTCTAGGAGGGGGGTCCCAGGGGGGTCCGGAGTCCGGACCCCCCTAGCTTTTTAGGGGGGGTCGACCCGGGGCGCGAAATTTTGACATCTAGAGGGGGTCAGGTGGGGTCCGGTGTCCAAAGCAAAACAGTTTTAAACCATAATAACTTTAATAATTGTTCTTTTCATAGGATAATACTACATTTTATTAAATAAAAAGCCATATTCATGTATAAAAAGAGTGTAAAAGCATGAATATGTGATGAAAATTCACGTTTTTTGGAAGAAAATTTAGTATAAAAAAGGTACCAAAAATTTTCCCGAGAGGGGAGGGGGGTCAGATTTAAAAATCTAGAGGGGGGTCAGGGGTAAAAAAATTCGGAAATTTGGGGTGAGGGGGGCCCCCCCAGATTTTCGTCTAGGGCCCCCCCCCCCGAAATTTCGAGGCGCGGGGGGGTGGACCCCACCCTGCCCCCCCCCCTTTCTCACCTATGTGTGCGTCCCTCCCGTTTTATTGCCCCCACGCCCCACCCCACCCAAAAATAAAAAAGTGACAAAACGGGGGGGCATGGGGCAGTGGCGTGCCAAGGAGGGGAGGCCGCCCCCACAAAATCCGGCGAAGTCGGATTTTTTCGTAATTTTTTCGTTACGTTTTTTTAGATTTTGGGAGAAAAAATTTTTTTCTTTAATATTAATACAGTAACTTTCCTGATGCCTTCCAAAAGCATATTAATAGTCAAAAAACCAAATTTTTTCCGCTTCGCGGGTAGTTTAATTTGAAAGTCTATCTTAGTTTTTCGATTTCAACTCGATTATGCCGTTCAATAATTAAGGCATACATATTAAATAAAACTACTATAAACACTATTAACTTTTTATTAACGTTTTAAACACATGTTTTAAACCTAAAAGGATAAAAAACCTTAAATTTTTGTAATAAACATCATCTGGAATTAAAATTTCTAGTGCATTTTAGCGCCTCAAATTAAAAATTTTCTCCCCAACCCCCCTGACAAGGGGCTCTGCCCCTTGACCCCGCTGGGGGGCTCTTGCCCTCAAGACCATACATGGGCACGGGGGGTTGAGTTGGGGGGGGGGTTAACCTTAACCTCCCCCCCCCAAATTCTGAGAAGGGGGGTTTAACCCCCTCCCACTTAGAAGTGGGGGGGGGGGAGAAAAAGTTAACCCCCCCAATTTCGGAAAAATGAAAAAAAGAAGTGTTTAAATTGACTTCTAACTGCTTTCAAACTTAAGTTTTGAAGTCAAAATGAATGTTTTAAGCAATAAAAAGCTCAAAAATGCAATAAAAAGGGCTTTTTGACCTAAAATTAACGTTTTTTTTACCTATTTTTCCTTCAAAATCGAAAAACGCTATAGGTAAAATGCACCCAAGAAAACCCCCCCACTCCGGACCAACTTGCCCATGTATGCTCAAAACCCCCCATTTCAGGGGGGTTGCCGCCCCCCAAACCCCTCTTCAGGGTTAGTATTTACTTCCCCCAGACGGCCCCCTGAAATGAAATCCTGGGCACGCCACTGGCACGGGGGGGCAACTTTTTTGAAACGGGGGAGCGCAATAAAACGGGGGACAAGCAGGGGAGAAAGAAAAAAAAGAGAAAAAAAGAGAAAAAAAAGGAAAAAGGGACAAAAAGGACAAAAAAAAAGCGAAAATAAGGTAAAAAATAGATCTAAAATGGTTTAAAATGCATTAAAATAGACTAAAAACTGCAAAAATTTCGCGATGATGTCGTCATAATAGGTTAAAAAGGACGCCATAATTTTGGGTACTTTTTTATTTTTGGGCGGAGAGGGGGAGGACCAGGGGGACGGCATTTCCAGACCGTGCACAGGTCTGATTATGGCGCCTTTTTTTCCTCTGATGTCTTATGACACCATCACCGCAAAATTTTTGCAGTTTTTAGCCTATTTTAATGCATTTTAAGCCATTTTCGACATATTTTTTACTTAACTTTTGTTTTTTATCTTTTTTCCTTCTTTTATGTTCTTTTTCTCCCGTGCTTGCCCAATTTTATTTCCCCTTCACGTGCCCCAAGTCCCCACATTTTGGAATTGTCCTATTTAATAAAACCCCGGGGGCCAGTGCACAAGTCTGGGTAAAAAACTATTTATAATTTTTCGAAAACAAAACGCAGGAATATATGATTGACACAAAACAAATTCACAATTAACGAGGATATTTTAAAAAATGCGAGGGCTTTCGTTGTGTGCCAAATAAAAAATTGTTAACAAATCAGTTTCTAGTATATATTTTTGTAATTGTCTGATTTGAGCATTTCAGCTGTATAAAAAATCCTGCGCAATATACTAAAGAAGAAAAATTGTCGAACATTAAAAAAAACATGTTGATTTTTGCCATACGCAAACGTTGGGTAGGTAATTAGAAAATTAAGCCACATATTATAATGTTTCACGCTTTTTCAATTACCAAGGATTTCCGTTTTCATTTTCCATTTTTTCATTTGCACCATTTCATTATATTTTTTAAAGTTAATCCCTATTGCATGCATCGCTATTAAATGAAGCTTTTTTCAAAAGCGCTAGTTCTTTTCCGCCAGAAAGTTTTTTTTAACCTATAATCAAAACGAACGCTAAAAACGTTTAAACCTTGAGAAAAAAAATTGGCATAAAGCACATTTCTGAATTCGGTCAGGTATACCACTTTCGATCGTAGGGGATTTATTTGGTTTTCAATCGGTGTTAAATTCGGAAAACTGCGGAAAAGTTCGAAACTTCGCTGGAGTGCGGAAAAGTTGAAATAACACTATTGGCTCCTCTCCTACACCCGCACGCTCAGTATGTAAACCTCAGTGGATTATTTCAATTCAACGGTCTTTGCGCACTCGCAGGATAGACGGCGATCCGCGCGAAGGAAAAACACAATGTGGAGTTATATAGTTATTATATAAGTTATGCTCATAACGCCTGCTGCTATTATTGGAGCTCTTTTTGTTCATAGATGAAAACACAGGTGGGGTGGGAAAACCGCAATAGGTGGGCACATAGGTGAGAAAGGGGGGGCAGGGTGGGGTCCACCCCCCTAGCCTCGAAATTTTGGGACCCCCCCCAAACGAAAATCTAGGGGGGCCCCCTCCCCCCAAATTTTCGAATTTTTGCCCCTGACCCCCCTCTAGATTTTGATATCTGACCCCCCCTTCCCCCTCCGGAAAATTTTAGGTACCTTTTTTATACTAAATTTTCTTCCAAAAACGTGAAGTTTCATCACATATTCATGCTTTTACACCCTTTTTATACATGAATATGGCTTTTTATTCAATAAAATGTAGTATCATCCTATAAAAAGAACTATTATTAAAGTTATTATGGTTTAAAACTGTTTTGCTTTGGACACCGGACCCCACCTGACCCCCCTTTAGATTTCAAAATTTCGCACCCCAGGTCGACCCCCCCTAAAAAGCTAGGGGGGTTCGACCCCCCCTAGGACCCCCCTCCTAGATTTTGAAAAGTCATTTACCCGGGGTAAACACCCCCCTAGCTTTTTGACCGTGCTCATCTATGTATATAAGTTATGCTCATAACGCCTGCTGCTATTGGAGCTCTTTTTGTTCATAGATGAAAACATAGGTGGGGCGGGAAAACCGCAATATGTGGGTGTCCCCCAAATTTTTTTGGGGTATACCTCAAATCATACATGGGCACGGGGGGGTTGGGGGGGGGTTAACCCCCCCAAATTCTGAGAAGTGGGGTTTAACCCCCCCCCCCACTCAGAAGTGGGGGGGGAAAAAAGTTAACTCCCCCCCAATTTTGGAAAAATGAAGAAAAAAAAGTCTTTAAAATGACTTCTAACTGCCTCCAAACTTAAGTTTTGAGGTCAAAATGAATGTTTTAAGCAATAAAAAGCTCAAAAATGCAATAAAAAGGGCTTTTTGACCTAAAATTAGTGTTTTTAACCTATTTTTCCTTCAAAATCGAAAAACGATATGGGTAAAATGCACTCCAGAAAAAAAAACGATATGGGTATTTTGCGTTTCTCGGATTTTAACCCCCCTCCCTAATTTGGGGTTTAACCCCCCCCCACTCCGGACCAACTTGCCCATGTATGCCTCAAATACCCCATTTTTAGCGTTTTTAGTACTGGGACTCCCGAAATTTTAGGGGGGAGTGTCCGGTCCGGGGTACCCCCAATTTTTAGGGGGGTGTTGGCTATAATCGGGATTTTTGGGGGTATAACCCCCCCACCTATGATTGGAATTGGAGCATAGGTGGGCACTGGGCAGCCTCTCGGATTTTGGGGGGTATACCCGAACCCGACCCCCAAAATTTTTTTTGGGTATACGCCAAATACCCTATTTTTAACGTTTTTAGTACTGGGACCCCCAAATTTTAGGGGGGGGGGTGTGTGTTTTGACAGTTATAAAAAATTATACTTTAATTTGGTTGGAGGGGGGAGGGGGTCGGCTTCGCTAGGTGAGTCAGGCCTTACATCCTTCGAAATTTGGTTTTTTTGAGCTTTTTGATATCTATACATTAAAACATGTGTTTAAAACGTTAATAAAAGGATAATACTGTTTATAGTAGTTTTATTAAACATGTATACTTTAACTACTGAATTTAACTAATCTATTTAAAATCATAAAACTAAGATAAATTGTCGATTTACCCGCGTAGCTGGAAATTTTGGTTTTTTGACTATTAATATGCTTATGAAAGGCATCAGGAAAGTTTCTGTATTAATAATTAAAGAAAACATTTTTTTCTCTCTCCCAAAATTTAAAAAACGTAAGGGTCCCTCCCCCCTTACGAAAAAAATCCGGCGAAGCCGTATTTTGTGGTGGGGGGGGCGGCCGCCCCCCCCCCTGGGCACGCCACTGGCGTATACCAATAATTTTTGAGAGAGGTTTCCCTAATATTTACATTTTTAGTACTGGGACCCCCCAATTTAATTTAGAGAGATGGCGTCGGCAGTTTTCAAATTTTTTAAAGGGCGAGTTAAACCCGGCCTTTTGCCCAACTATGTGTAACGTCCAGAAATATGAGGCCGAATAAATCGAGTTTTTGAAAGAAAGATTGCGAAACAATTTGCTGTTTTTAGCTTTTTTGGCTGAAAAATGAGCGATACAGAACTTGAACCCGTAATCTCCAGCCTCAGTACCTCATTGACTGACGTGCTGCGTTACACCATCGCTCGACAGTGTTACATTACAACTCGTATTTATAAGACGTCATATTTCTGAAACATTAACACAACGGGAGTTGTGACATA
>JASAMX010028682.1:0-34847 GCA_030248175.1 Microlaimidae sp. YZB2_3
GTACATTGAATTAACCGTCATGATTATTCATTAAAATTCCACGGATAACCTTTGATTTAACAAAGTTTATATTTCTAGGTAAACGAGGGATTCTCATGAACGAGGGATTTTCATAAAACATTTTTGAGATTTTCATTTTACATACTCAGAAATGGTAAAATAATGCAAAATGATGTTTTTTATAACATGCTATATTGAAAGCATATAGTATAGTTAAATTTAGATATGATTTTAAAATTTCAAAATTTGGAAATAAGTCCGCCAGCCGTCCAGATTTTTTGCATCTACATTCCATATAACGAGCAGAGAGTCGCTGGTTCAAATCTAGTCCTTAAAAATTTTTTTAAGGGGTGGGGCTTTTAGGAAGTATTTCATATATCAAATAATTTAATATTTTTGAAAACCGGAATTTTAAAAACAGGAAAAAGTAATATTAATTGTTCGATAAGATCTATTTAACCAGGTAAAGACTATGCACTTCAATTGGGAAAGCAGCCTTTTTATCTGACTCAATCGCAAAATTTACTGCCTCCTACTTGTCTTCAACTTGCCTCCTACCTGCCTTCTACCTGCCATCACTCTAAATTTGCCTGCCTGCACACTATCTCTTATTAGTTTGGCTTACTGCCTGGCATTTTTAGGTGTCTCCTACCTGCCTCCTAACAAGCATATGCTTGAACATTAGGAGGCAGTACGTCCTGCCTCCTACCGTCTCCTACCTGCCTCCACCCTGCCTCCCACCTGCCTCTGAGGTAGGTTTTGCTGCCTTCCACCTGCCTCCGATCTTCTGAAGGCAGGTTTGAGTGACATTATTACCGGGTTAAAGAGTGTTTTAAAGTCTTATGCTTAATTGTTAAAAGTAAATTTGTAGTTGATTTGTATCGGTTTAATTTTAAAGTTAAAATTATAAAAAATAACTCGTATAATTAATTGTTTTGTTAAATTTTTTTGAAATTTATTTTATTTCATACGATTTTATATTTATAAAAAATTTTCTTTAAAAGTAATTTTTTTATTTTCCCCAATTTTTTTAATTACTAATTATTACAAGAATTGTTAATTTATTTTTCACTTTCTCCTACCGCCATTTATCAAAAAAAAAAAGTTTTTCGCTTCCGGCCTGACTCACCTCTACGTTTGCCTTTTTGGCAGAACTAGCTGCCTTTTTTTCAAACATGTTTCTATTCCGCTTTTTGTTATGGAGTTGAAAAATGTGTTTTCAAAATCCTGTAAAATATGCTTTTTGGTGTGCGCCGTAATTTAACACATTCTGGCATAATTTTTTTCGTTCCTCTTCTTTACTCGGGGTTGGACGCAATTAAAGTTGGAATAAAAGGCAGATGAAAGTAGGTAAGGGCAGCGAATCTTGTGAACAAAGCAAATAAGAAGCGGGTAAAGCTTCGGAGTTCGGAACTCCTTAGCGGAGCTCTGCTTCTGGAGCTTCGGAGCTCCTAGCATCTTAGCCCTAGCTATAATCTTGAAAGTTAAAATAAATTAACTTAAAATAATTGCTCATTTAAAGGGTGGAGCTCCGGAGTTCTTTCCGTTTTCAGTGGCCGGAGCTCCGGAGCATGATATTAAAGGACAGGAACTTAGCTGTTTTCCGATATATTGTACCCGTCCTTGCCATGTTAAAATCTCCCAATTTTTTTTTTGTTCTGTGCACAATCATTTTATATAACTTTTACAGATTACGTTTACAGGTTTAAGGTTTACAGAGTACGCCAAAAAACTTTCAAAGAACTTGCGGGTACACTCAACGACTGTACGACTCACAGTCCTCTCTATTATAAGAAAATGAATCAGCATTTCGAAATTAGAAATTAAAGTGTCCTGGGAAATCAAAAATTCGAATTCTTTTCCCAAAGTAAAATTACATTTTATAAATATACAAAATCGAATGAAGGAGGGGGCAAAGATCGGGCGAATTGGAAAAAAGGTTGCGCTACCGATTGGAAAAAAAACACTAATTAATTCGACTCTACCTTGAAATTGTTTATTTTTACGGTATTTATTTCTCTGTATAAACTGAGACAATGATCCCACCCCGGAATATCACTTTTAAATAATTTGGCCTTTTAAAGTCTTGAGAGCTCTGGATATTTGAAAATCTGTCTTCAGTCTAACGCTTTTATAACCGTGAAATATAAAGTTTTTTCAGTCGCATATTTAAAACTTTTTTTAATGTCTTTAATAAAGTTTCACTTTTAAAAATTTCAACTGGAATACTAATGCATCCCTGCTTTCATTATATGTAGAAAGTTGGAAGGATCAAAGAACGGACCTCTGAGGCTTGAAATTCAAGGGAATACAGACAGAAATATATTAATATTTATGTAATATATCATATTTAAAATTTAAAAATCAAACGGGTGGAGTCAGGTATTAATATGCTAAGTACTCAGGATATTTCAGCTTCCTAAGTGATTCAAGCATTAATTTAATTGTTACAGAGCTTAGAGTCGCAGGAAAAGGAAAAACCTAAAAGTACCAAGTTTTCAGCTTTTTCAAAAAGAAAAAAGCTTTTGAGCAATATTACAAAAAATCAACTATCTTTAAATATCTTTGTTTCAATCTGTCCTGGTTCAGTTTTTGCATTTTTTATTTTTTATTTGCTTATATTTAATGACGTTAAAGCCAAATTTTTGAGAAAGTGTGCCAGAAAGGGTTTAAATGATAGCAAAAATATAGAAAATAAAAAAATAAAATGTAAAACGCCAGGGAGATTGAACAAACACACTTAAAATAGCTTATTTTTTGGAATAATGCTCCAAAGCTTTTTTCTTTTTGAAAAACTAAAACTTCGTAGTTTTTTTTTCATTTTTCAGTGACTGAAGCTCCGGAGCATCAAATTATCCCTAGTATCACTAGAGGGGAAATATCCTTAGTACTAGCACATCAATAGTGACATTACTCGTGTTTATTTTAAAATTTTAATACTATATATTAACATAGTATTATATATTTCTGGTTGTATTTCCCGCAATTTTAAGCGCCAGAGCTTGGTTCTTTTATCGTTTCAATTTTCTATATATAATGAAACAATAATGCATTATATTTCATTTCATTTTTAAAAGTGAAACTTTATTAAAGACATTAAAAAAAGTTTTAAATATGCGACTGAAAAAACTTTATATTTCACGGTTATAAAAGCGTTAGACTGAAGACAGATTTTCAAATAAAAGCTCTCAAGACTTTAAAAGGCCAAATTATTTAAAAGTGATATTCCGGGGTGGGATCATTGTCTCAGTTTATACAGAGAAATAAATACCGTAAAAATAAACAATTTCAAGGTAGAGTCGAATTAATTAGTGTTTTTTTTCCAATCGGTAGCGCAACCTTTTTTCCAATTCGCCCGATCTTTGCCCCTCCTTCTCTGTTTTGTTTTCATGGAATGTAAGTTTTACTCTGGAAAAGAATTCGCGAAGATACGATTTCAAGGACATTTCACTGTCTTCGAAATGCTGATTCATTTTCTTATAATAGAGAGGACTGTGAGTCGTACAGTCGTTGAGTGTACCCGCAAGTTCTTTGAAAGTTTTTTGGCGTACTCTGTAAACCTTAAACCTGTAAACGTAATCTGTAAAAGTTATATAAAATGATTGTCACAGCCAACAAAAAAAAAAATTGGGAAATTTTACATGGCAAGGACGGGTACAATATTGGAAAACAGCCTAAGTTCCTGTCCTTTAATATCATGTCTCCGGGCTCCGGCCACTGAAAACGGAAAGAACTCCGGAGCTCCACCCTTTAAATGAGCAATTATTTTAAGTTAATTTATTTTAACTTTCAAGATTATAGCTAGGGCTAAGATGCTAGGAGCTCCGAAGCTCCAGAAGCAGAGCTCCGCTAAGGAGTTCCGAACTCCGAAGCTTTACCCGCTTCTTATTTGCTTTGTTCACAAGATTCGCTGCCCTTACCTACTTTCATCTGCCTTTTATTCCAACTTGGAATTTGCGGTCTTACCCCGAGTAAAGAAGAGGAACGAAAAAAATTATGCCAGAATGTGTTAAATTACGGCGCACACCAAAAAGCATATTTTACAGGATTTTGAAAACACATTTTTCAACTCCATAACAAAAAGCGGAATAGAAACATGTTTGAAAAAAAGGCAGCTAGTTCTGCCAAAAAGGCAAACGTAGAGTTGAGACAGGACGTAAGCGAAAAACTTTTTTTTTTTGATAAATGGCGGTAGGAGAAAGTGAAAAATAAATTAACAATTCTTGTAATAATTAGTAATTAAAAAAATTGGGGAAAATAAAAAAATTACTTTTAAAGAAAATTTTTTATAAATATACAATCGTATGAAATAAACTAAATTGCAAAAAAATTTAACAAAACAATTAATTATACGAGTTATTTTTTATAATTTTAACTTTAAAATTAAACCGATACAAATCAACTACAAATTTACTTTTAACAATTAAGCATAAGACTTTAAAACACTCTTTAACCCGGTAATAATGTCACTCAAACCTGCCTTCAGAAGATCGGAGGCAGGTGGAAGGCAGCAAAACCTACCTCAGAGGCAGGTGGGAGGCAGGGTGGAGGCAGGTAGGAGACGGTAGGAGGCAGGACGTACTGCCTCCTAATGTTCAAGCATATGCTTGTTAGGAGGCAGGTAGGAGACACCTAAAAATGCCAGGCAGTAAGCCAAACTAATAAGAGATAGTGTGCAGGCAGGCAAATTTAGAGTGATGGCAGGTAGAAGGCAGGTAGGAGGCAAGTTGAAGACAAGTAGGAGGCAGTAAATTTTGCGATTGAGTCAGATAAAAAGCTGCTTTCCCAATTGAAGTGCATCGTCTTTACCTGGTTAAATAGATCTTATCGAACGAATTAATATTACTTTTTCCTGTTTTTAAAATTCCGTTTTCAAAAATATTAAATTATTTGATATATGAAATACTTCTAAAAGCCCCACCCTTAAAAAAATTTTTAAAGACTAGATTTGAACCAGCGACTCTCTGCTCGTTATATGGAATGTAGATGCAAAAAATCTGACGGCTGGGCAACTTATTTCCAAATTTTGAAATTTTAAAATCATATCTAAATTTAACTATACTATATGCTTTCAATATAGCATGTTATAAAAAACATCATTTTGCATTATTTTACCATTTCTGAGTATGGAAAATGAAAATCTCAAAAATGTTTTATGAAAATCCCTCGTTCATGAGAATCCCTCGTTTATGAGAATATAAACTTTGTTAAATCAAAGGTTATCCGTGGAATTTTAATGAAGAATCACGATGGTTAATTCAATGTACACAAAGGTCTCGAGAAGAATTGAAAATAATTTGTATGAAACCGGAAAAAAGGAGAAAAAATTGCACAACCAGCTTTTTTTTAAAATTATTTTATGTTTATGTTATTTTCTATGTTATGTTTATGTTATTTGTACTAAATCGTGTTTTTTTTTGTTAACCAACATCATATGCAAATTATTTTTAAATCTTCTCGAGACCTTTGTGTACATTGAATTAACCGTCGTGCGTGACTTTCCATAAAAACATTATTTTTGTAGGCGAGAATGTGTTTTTTGTAATGTTGATCTAAATTTTAATTAAACATTTTATCGAGGTCAAATATTTTTACGGTAAATGTTAAATCAAAGATTCATTAAATCTTAAATAAAAAAAAATTTTTGTACATCAGAGTGCAACTTTTTTTAGTCAAAAAATTCCAATAAATGCAAATATTTTTATGCCAATCAATTTTTTTACGATGAACTCTTCAAAGTCACTTTCTATTTTTTTAATGCATCTATCCTTCAAATTATATGTCAACATTTTTTCTTTTTTCGTATGAAAAACTCGAACTGGGCATTCTTTTCAAAAACACTTGAGACACCCACGTTTTGACGAAAAGTCATCAAATAGACCAGAAAAGGTTCAAAATCAACTACACACATTAAAAAAGTTAATGTAAATTGCTTGAAAAATGATTTATATAGTTTTAAGATTGTCAAAAACTACTAAGTAAATGAACCACACAGAAATTAATGTGAAGTGCTTGATAATTCTTTAGAATAGTTTTGCAATTGTCAACAAACTATTAATTAAAGAAATTGTAGAAGCTAGTATGAATGTTTTTTTAAAAAAAATGGTTTAAATAGTGCTTTGGTTGTAAACAAACCAATTAAAAAAGCTATGTAGAAGTTAAAATACTTATTACAATCATAATAAAACAGTTTTATGGTCATCATCAAACTTTACTAAATGCAAACAAAATTTTTATGATCGATTTGGATAGTCGAGAACTGTGTTATTTGTAACAAGTTTTTAATTAAAACTTAGCAATATAACATCGCATAGGCGGTCATACATGTTAAAATTTTTAAATTTCAGTAAATACTAATATCTATGGCATTTTTTAAAATTTTTTGTGAAAATATTTTTGAAAAAATTATTACAAAATCGTTTTTAATGCAGATGATTTGTGACAATGTTAAGAACGCAATGAACATTCAATGAATTATTTTTAATGCAAAAATTTGTGACAAGCTAAAAAATAAACTACAGATTTTAATATACAATAATAGCCTTAAAAACGCTCTAAGAATAGAGCAGGAAAAAGGGGCGATTTCTCCCCGGGCGTGTGTTTAGACAGAAAAATGTGGACTAGTTTGAGATGGACATTATTTACACCATAAGAAATTTGTATTTGATTTGGCCAGCTTGTCGTTGAATAAAAACTTCTACCATATGATAATAAAATATTTATACGCTGAACTAATTATACAGCCCTGTTGCATTTTGTTAGTCTAATGAAATGACAATTGAAAAAATTATACTCGCAGCTATGTTTGACAAGCGCGAAATCGCCACTTTTTTCAATTAGAAGGTTATATTTGATGTGTAAGAAACAACTATAAGTTTGAAAAAGTGCGAATTGTCAAAGATTGCTGTGAGTATAATATTTTCAATTGTCATTTCATCAGACTAAAAAAATGCAACAGCGCTGTTTATATAGTTCAATGTATAAATATTTTATTAACATATGGTAGACATTTTTATTCAGTGGCAAGCTGGACAAATCAAATACAAATTTCTTCTGGTGCAAATAATGTCCATCTCAGACTATTCCACATCTTTTCTGTCTAAACACACGCCCGGGGAGAAATCGCCCCTTTTTCCTGCTCTATTTTTTGAACATTTTTCAAGGCTAGTTTACCACTTTTTTAAATTAAATTAAAGAAGTAACCTTATATAGTATAGTATTAGCTGCTCAATAACAAATGTTTACAATCAATCTGTTGCCGAGGTATAATGTTTTAACAGTTTTAATATTACCAATAGAAAACGTATTTTTCGTTAACATTACAATATGAAAAACTTTGCCGACATTCTTCATTCTTTATTTATGGTTGATAAATTTAATTTTTAAATTAAATATAAAAAAAGTTAGAGTCCTAGTTTTAAATTAAATATAAAAAAAGTTAGAGTCCTAGTTATGCAATAATATAAATTTCTTATAGTGCTCGATTATTAACACGAATTGACAATTATGTTGTCAACAAATTAAATTTTGAAATTGGACACTAAAAAAAGTGACTCTTAAAATTTGTGACAATGTTAAAAACGCAATGAATATTCAATGGATTATTTTTAATGTGAAGATTTGTGACAATCTAAAAATTAAACTACAGATTTTAATATATAAAATAAATTTACAAATCCATAGTTTGTTTTAATGAAAACATTAAATGACTGATTTTTATTGAATAAATGTGGAAAAATTAAGAACACTTTAAAATACAAAAATACATAATATATAATGAGAAAACATTAATATACGAACTGTCGGTAGGTGGTGTGTCCTGTACGACATTGAAGCTGTTTTTAGCTTTTACTTGCGTTTCTTATGATATTAATAAATATGTTTTGTTTGCTAAGATTCTATTTTGGGCACAATATCTTTATTGTGCCCAAAACAGAACCAATAATGATAATAATAATAATAATGATGATTTTGGGCAATAATGATGCCGTTATAAAAATAATTTTCCATTTTAAACTAAAATTCAAACAACTCAATGATATTGATATCAAAAACAATCATTTTGTTGCATAGAGATTACCCATTATATTTTGCGGTTTGTCAACAGTTGTTTCTCACTTTTTGTTCAGCTTTTAACGAGGTTGAAAATAAAATTTCAAAACCCATGCTTTCAATATTTATTTTGTTAAGGTTTTAATATAAAAAAAGGAATTTCAGTTTAAGTAAAATTTAAAATTTTTGTGAGACGCAACAGTATAAAGCATTAGGTTATTCATTTAGTTTTTGATTACTGTTGTGTGTTTAATTCTTTTATTTGATTTACTTTGGTTTTTTTTAGCTGTAATCACAACATTAAAGAGCGGGTCAACATTCAATGTAACATGGTTTATGTCGTATCCACACCAGGTATAGTGATTTGTTTTTTTTTAATATTTTTTTGTTTTAAAATATCAAATTAATTAAAACTACTGGGGCCTGTTTCATAAAAACCGTTGTAAATTCTCATTTTAGAAATCTCCGCCTATTTTTTGTAAAATACACGATAAAGGTTTTTCGACTTGTAATCCAGGGGGAGCACATCCGCCTACTGCTCTACGCTAATTGGCCGTAGCTACGTCATTTCATCTACCGTGACCGATCAATAATCGCCGTGTCGTATATCCTCTATCATGTAATTTACAAAAAAAGGCGGAGTTTTGTAAAATGAAAATTTAAAAATGTTTTTATGAAAAAGGCCCCTGGGCTTATAGCGAACCCATAAGAATGATCAATATGATAAATATTTGGGTTGTAGAGCAATTTCGTCGTCCTTTGGACTTTGTCCAAAGGACGTTTTGTCATAAGTATGAACCAGCCTTTATATTGATCTTACATGGGCAACATAGGTGTTCCTGCAAGGCCAGTTGTACAAACTCTACACACAATAGAGCTGTATTTGTCCACTGGTTTGCTAGATGAAAAATTGCCCTGTGTGGCCGACGTACAACAACCTTTTTCTAGCCATGCCAAGCTGGACTCATTTCTATGAGAGAAAAGATCCAGCAAGCAGGGGCGGGTCCACTAAACGCGTGCTGACTACGTGCTATCTTAGAACGTTGTTTAAAACTCTTGTTAATGTTTTAATTTCTGGGTTTTTTCTCGAAAAATCTAACAGAACTTTTTGTTTACATGGCACAAATTAATATTTTATTAATTTTATACATATTTGTTGTATATACAAACTATTAAAGCAATAACCCCTAGTTACGAGTTAGCAAAACTCCTAACTACGGTTTAAGGTTTTATTAAATTTTATTTCAAACAAATATGCATAAAACTCTTTAATATTAATTTATTCTATCTAAAAAAGAGTCCCATAAGTTTTCTCAAGAAAAAACCCAGAAATTAAAACATTAACAAGAGTTTTAAACAAGGTGCTAAGATAGCACCTAGTCAGCACGCGTTTAGTGGACCCGCCCCAGGTGGTACCCGTAGGCCCGTTGGGTGCTGCCCGAAGGTCAGCATGGTTCTTGTGGCTGTCCGCTGTTAGCAACCTTCAACATCGACCCTTCGGTCATATAAAGCGAGAATGTCTACGGAAATCTGAGGCTCCGCCTTCAGCATTTTTAAGCTTATTTAAACTCTAATCTTAGTTACCCCATCTTCATTTTAGGAATATTTTTGTTGCTTTTAGTAAGTTTAAAAAAAAACTTAATTTACACAAATATTTGGACAAAATAATTTCTTGCTTTAGTCTTTAATTGTTTATTTACTTAGTACAAAATAGGACGAAGCTCCAGAGCTTCAGAGAACATTTCTAGTGTAAAATTACAAAAAATCTGACGATCGTTGTTTTAAATTCTTTAAAACTTATTTTAATATTTGTTTTAGGGTGGTTTTCAATTGGAACTTCTAAGCCCCACGGACTCAAAACCTTTTTACTCGTTTACCTCAGATAAATACATCGGCAAATGGGATCAAACGTAAGTTTAATTAAAAAAACCGTACATTATTTTTACATTTCGTCGTTACTCTGACACAATGAGTCAGAAGCGTCATAAAATGCTCATAACTGTGACTTTTTTATATCTTAAGACACAAATAATCTAAACAAAATGAGTCAGAGTCACGTTGATTTTATGATTTAATGATTTTGACTCTTTGTGTTAGAGTAACGACGGTTTGGAGCTTTTTCAAAATGAACCCCTGATTTCAAAGGAAATATTTGCGGAAACATTATTTATATTATTTATGAACTGTGTAATTAAACAATCTTACTATTCACTAGAAGAATGTCATTACAAGAACTAGTGTATCTTTAGCGCGTATTTTATAAATCATTACTTAAATTTTCTGAAAAAAATCGGTATTTCAATAAAATAAAATTTAATTTGACAAGTTAGGAATTTTTGAAAAAAAAAATTAACTGGAACCGAGGCGCTTTATCAAAAAACAAATTTTTACACAAATTTTACGCATAAAACAAACTTTTAAAAAATTTCAGAGTTTTCAGAGTTACAGTGTGGGTTTTACCAATATTCCGATAGAGATTATTTTTGATACCTTGTTTTTAGCAATTGGGATTAAAAAGGGATTTTTAAAAAAAATAAAAAAAAAACCACCCTATGTTATAAAGGATACAAAATGAGCACACTTAAATGCGATACAAAACAATTAACTAAAAAATATTAGATATTTATGATTTTTTAACAGTTTTTAGTTGGACAGTTTAACAGTTTTCAGTTAAAAAAAAATATTAGATATTTGTATATTAATTTTATTTTAAAAGAATACTACTCCTTTAAGGCCCGTTCACACTTATGCACAATGCACGATGCACAATGCACAATGCATTAAAACCCCGAAAATAGGTGTTCACACTTACGCACAATGCACGATGCACTATGCACAATGAATTATCGGACTTGGAACGGCGTTCCAAGTTTTGTGCAAGTAGTAGCGCGCTTCGAAAATTTGTACGCACTTTTTTCGCAAAGTACGTACGTTGAGAACTCTTCTGCTAAACGAATCAAATAATAAATATTCATGAACAAACGAATTTACATTTCATTATACATAAAATTTAAAACATATTTTTGCGGTTAACAAAATATAAAACATAATTCTATGCAAAATAAATAAAAAAGAGGGATTTTGGGACTATATTTTGGCTTTTTTTAGCTTTGCTGACTAATAATCAGGATTGTGTATCCCAACATCGGTTAATTTGAGTTTGTTGTCAGCTTGGATTTGCAGCAACGCTATTCTTTGTTATGTTTCGTTTTTTAATAAGAGAAACATGCATTTTTAAACCGTATTTAACAATAGTTTTGGCTGAAAATTCGTTTTGATGCATTATGCATTGTGCGAAAGTGTTAACAGGTACTATAATGCATTGTGCATCGTGCATTGTGCATTATGCATCGTGCACTGTGCATTGTGCATTGTGCATAAGTGTGAACGGGCTTTTAGTTTGTATGTTCTTTTTTAAAATGTTTTACATGCATAATCGCCATCAATCCCAACAATTTCTTTTTCAAAATTGACACCCACTACTGTAATTATGTATATGGTGGGCGGAGCGACTGATAGTAGTGGTAGTTTAAAAATTGTTTGCCTTCCTGAGTGACCGCAACTAGGTTCGAAAAATTTATTTTCTATGGTAAGGGGTTTTTAGAGCGACAAGTACGGAACTTGGGACCATCGGAAATTTTTGAGAATTTGGAGCCACGAACAGTGGGAACTTGGAGCCTTTAAGAAAAAATTGCTTTGGGCTTAGGTTTAGGTGTCGCTGCGGCTAAGGTAAATATTTTAGCGATTTATATTTTCAGATTCAAGTTCCCCCTCACGGCTCCAAGTTCCCCATTTACTGCTCAAAGTTCTTTATTTTTGACTCCAAATTCCAGTTCTAAGTCCCTTCGGCTCAATGGAGCCTAAATGCGATAGCACATTTAATCCTTTTTGCACGGAGAAGTATGGAAAAGGGTACGAGGTCTTTAGAGCCACAAGCAGGGAACTTGGAACCATGAGAAATTTTTAGGAACTTGGAGCCACGAGCAACGGGAACTTGCAGCCTTTAAGAAAAAATTGGTTTGGGGTTATATTTAGGTTTCGCTTAGGCTTAGGTAAACGTTTTAGAGATTTTTATTTTCGGCTCCAAGTTCCCTACTTACGGCTCCAAGTTTCCCACTTACGGCCCCAAGTTCCCTATTTTTGGCTCCAAGTTCCAGCTCCAAGTTCCCAAGGCTCCATCGACCCTAAATCTGGAAAAGATCTTTCTGAGTAGAAATTATCAAAAATGCTCTTATATTTTACTGAGTAGAAACAATATCTTACTCGCAAATTGGCAAGCATTAAACGCCAGTTTGCGTGCTTTGTCTGCTCGGTGAACAGAAGAGTTAATAAAATAGCCTTTTTGGTATTCTCGTAAAAGCAAAACCATCTATTATGTAATAAAAAAGTACCATTTAAATGGTAGTTTTGAGGTATCATTCAATGCACATCTTTATTGTGAGCGACTTGTTCTGAATTTTTTGTTTTCCTTTTATTATTATATGCTTTTATTATAAAGCAGTTTTAATTCGTCGTGACTACGGCAAAATGAGCCACAGTCATAATAAAATCCACGTGACTGTGACTCATTCTGTAGTTAATAGACTGCTTTTTGAAATTTAAAATAAGTCACAGTCGCGTGTATTTTATACAAATTCCGGCTTATTTTGCCGTAGTGACGACGTCACTACGACAAAATAAGCGAAGTCATAATAAAATCCACGTGACTGTGACTCATTCTGTAGTTAATCGACTGCTTCTCGAAATTTAAAATAAGTCACAGTCGCGTGTATTTTATACAAATTCCGGCTCATTTTGCCGTAATGACGACGAATTCCAATTTCAGAAGAACGTTCTATCCGGTCACTTTGCCCGATGGTTACGAATGCGAAAACTGCACACTCAGATTGTTGCGGCAGGCCAAAGAATGGGGTGACAATTACCACTTCAGAAGCTGCGCCGATTTGAAAATTGTTGCGGGTAAAAATTAAAAAAAAAATAAAAAAATAAAATTAAAAGAATTTATTTGTTCTGCGACAATCCAGAGGGAGGGAAGTCTACACATTGGGATTGAAAAATATGGTGCTTATGCCTTATCTCGGTAAGGACGGAGTGCCTGCATTGGGAAAAACGGTTTTTACCTGGCTCCTACCTGCCTCCATCGGAAATTTTGCTGCCTGATACCTGCCTCCTACCTGCCTCCACCCTGCCTCTTATCTGCCTCCAAGGCAGTTTTAGCTGCCTCCCTCCCGGCCTTCTAACCTGTATATGCTTCAACATAGGAGGCAGGATCACCTGCCTCCTACCTGCCTCCAAGGCAGTTTTACCTGCCTTCACCCTTCCTCCTACCTGTCTCCGAGGCAGTTTGTTAGCTGCCTCCTACCTGCCTCCTAACCTGTATATGCTTCAACATAGGAGGGGGGGTCACCTACCTCCTAACTGCCTTCAGTCTTCGGGAGACAGGCTCAAGAGCCATTTTTACCGGGTTATGGAGAATGATATTTTTTAACCGAATTGATAAAAGTGGTCGAATTTTTAATGTTGAGTTAAAAATTATTCCTGGCCCTGTGCTAATTTCTAACGAGAAGCGTGTAAAAATTTTATGTAGCAAAAATACTTTTTATATATTTCATTCGGGGTAGGGTTAAATACTTGTTTGTTAGATGTGAATTTCTAGTAGATATAGTTGTTTTAATTAAAAAAAAAACAATTATCGCATATATGTTAATTAAATAAGGGTAAAAGGGTTCTTTTAAGATTGAATTCATATAGTGCCTAAAACGGACTGTTTTTTAATAAGAAAACATATCATTTTCAAATTTGACATTCTCCGGTTTTTGGGAAACAACGCAACAATATTTTCTAAATTTCTTATTTTGAGTATAAAAACAATGAAAGTGATATGAAAATTTATGTTGTTAAATTGCTTAATCTATCTTCTTAAATATTTTTTCCACAACTTAATGTTCATTAATGTTAAGCGTTTAACCTTTTTATAATTTTATATTTAGAAAAAAGTATTTTTGAGTAATTTTTTATAAGAATATTTTCCTTACGATAGGCAGAAATTTTTTAGAGATCATAAACGATAGGATTACAAAAAATTAATAAATTGTGGTGCTTTTGCCATTTATGGTACACATAAACACAAATAAACCATTAGTTTTACTGGTGTCAGTTAACTCGAAACATTCGGAAAACTTTTCATTCAAAACTCAATTGTGTACACAAAAAATACCTATAATGAATAAATGTTTTTATAACAGCGTTGTGTTTTTGTCTATGTTTAATTTTCTATAGTACACAGACACAGCTGGAATTTTTAAAAATGAAAATTTGAATTACCATTGTAAAATATGGTAAATAGTTTTTGCGACTTTGTGTGAATCGTTCTTTAGTCTGCGTTATTTCTGTCATGTATACGCAACCTTAACCAAACAAAGAAATTTCTTATTGCTCGAAAAATATAAAAAAAACATTTTGTAAAATATTTAGATTTATTTCAATGATAAAATATTGATTTATTGATTTTTTTAGAGCCCGAAAATGACGAGCGGTGTTCGGGCCATGGAACGTATGCCAACAACCAATGTCAATGTAATCAATTTTATTCTGGCAGCGTTTGCCAATACAAAGGTATATTAGAATAGAAAACTAAAAGAAAAAAAAACACCATAAATATTTAGGGAGGGAGACAACAAGTAAAACTATGACGATTATTTTGGAACATAAATTTTTTAATTGAATTGAACGAAAGTGTTTGGAAGGGAGGCTTCAAGAAATTTTGCAGAGGCCAAGAATATTAAAAGGAGAGGGGTAAAAAAATTACAAAATTTCAAATCACGATATCATCATCATGAAGGGAAAGTTTTATTTTATATTTCTCGAAACTTATGTACAATTTTATTTTTTTATAATTTTTAAAATTCAATTAACAAAGTGTCTTCGAGGTTAAATGAACTTTAAGAATTACTATTATTATTAAAGCTAATGACTTTTAGCCTGCTGAAATGAAAGCGTAACCGCTCTCCGTCAAGGAGAAATAAAGAATAAACACGCAAGCCAAGAAAAATAAAAAAAACACACAAATTATTCAGTGGTAATGTAACCAATAATTATTAATTGCATCACTTGTTTCCAGATCGTGATTTTTCTCCAAGAATCGTTAATATTTAATAATTATTTCCCGCCATGTGCCGATTTTTCGCAGGGGCGTTTTTGCATACGGTTAGGTTTTACTGTAACAATGGACCTACCTAGCATAACAAAAATTGGGTCGCCGATCCCACCACGAAACAAAGTTCCTCCCAAATTAATTGCATTTTTTTGTATTATTTTTGAAACTGGAAATACTATAGGCACCTTTTACTGGAACTCGGTTTATACATGAAGTATGCAATATACATAAGCGTCACCATAATGGATAATTACCGTATCACCTACTTATCTTTCTACTTTAGTATGCAGATTAACCGATCGAAATTTCGCGCCCTTTCGGTCCGTTGATCTGCATACTACAAAAGATAAGTAGGAGATACGGTAATTATCCATTATGGTGACTCGCTATGTTTATTGCATACTTCATGTATAAACCGACTTCCAGTGCAAGGTATATATAAATAAAACATCTGCTTGAAAAATTTTAGTTGTCTTTTTGTATTTAATTAAGCATCACAAAATGTTTTTTTTGATTAACCAAACAAATTTACATATGAGAAACTTTAGTTACCCTTAATATATCTCTAAATAACGATGAAAAGTTAACAAAAATACTCAAAATTGTTTTAATATAGTTCTTTATTCTACGGTTTCCGAAAAAATTTGGTAAAAATCATTGGTTTTATAAAGAATTCTGATTTCGCGGCGGAACCACGGACCCAAATTTTTGTTATGCTAGTTAGGTCCATACACATTGAATTCAATCAATCAATTTTTTATTTTGCCATGTAAATACAATGACAGGAGAAACACAAAAGCTAGTAAAAAAATACTGGACTTAGACCTGTATCTACCTATTTAAACACATATAAATATAAAATTATAATAGAATAAAAAACAAATAACGAACCCACCTATCACACCAACCAACCATAAAAATACAAAAGAAGCTGCCAGCATTATGTTTCTGAAAGGATTCTGGACTCCATCAAAAACCAACACAAACGGCAACCCTAAACCTACATTGCAGGGAAAAATTGTTATGATGGGTAAACGAATGATTGAAAAACAGTTAAAAAAATAGATAAAAAACTAATATTAATATACACTACACTAAAGCCTGCACATCTTACCCAGGCAAATTATTCGGTTGATTTACTAAAGTTAATGGATTCGATAATTTTCGTACCAGCGATTATTCTAATTTACTCCCATTAGTGACCGCGTTGTTTATTATAAATAATTAATGGACCCACTAGCATAACAAATTTTTGACGACGGTTTGGAATGGATGAATCGCTAAACAAAGTACCCTTTTGGAATGGATGCATTTTATTGCAATAGACACGTTGCACTGGAACTCGGTTTATGCATGAAGTATGCAATATACATAAGCGTCACCATAATGGATAATTACCGTATCTCCTACTTATCTTTTGTAGTATGCAGATCAACCGATCGAAAGCGCGCGAAATTTCGATCGGTTAATCTGCATACTAGGAAAGATAAGTAGGAGATACGGTAATTATCCATTATGGTGACGCTTATGTATATTGCATACTTCATGTATAAACAGAGTTCCAGTGCAAGGTGTCTATATTTTTAAAAGTTTAAATACTACGAATAATAAAACATTTATTTAAAAAAAGTTTAGCGGTTTTATAAATTAAATTGAAATTAAAACTAAAAAAAATTTTTTTTTCTGATAAACCCTCCAAAAAAAAACAAATGAAAACTTTGGTTACGGACAAAATAGGTTAAAACAGCGGTCAAAAGTCGCAAAAATACTTGAAATTGTTTTAATATTGATGTTAAATCTCCAGTTTCTGGAAAAACACAATTGTGTAAACATATTTATTTTATCACGAATTTTGAACGCGGTTTTGAATCGCGGTGGGACCGCCAACCGAAAATTTTGTTCCGATAGGTAGGTCCGTTAGTTTAATTTAATATAAATAATTTCATTTAATTTATAGGCACCTTGCACTGGAACTCCGTTTATACATGAAGTATGCAATAAACATAGCGAGTCACCATAATGGATAATTACCGTATCTCCTATTTATTTTTCGTAGTATGCAGAGCAACGGATCGAAATTTTGCGCGCTTTCGAGGGTTGATCTGCATACTACGAATAATAAGTAGGAGATACGGTAATTTCCATTATGGTGACGCTGATGTATATTGCATACTTCATGTATAAACCGAGTTCCAGTGCAATGTGCCTTTAAATAATTTCATTTAATTTATTTAAAATAATTCTTAAATTCAGACGAGTGCGTTGACGATTCTGACTGCAGTGGTCACGGGATGTGTCGTTTGATTTCCAGTCAAAATTACCCGCAACGCGTTTGCTACTGCGAAATCGGATACTACGGTGAAAACTGCGATCAAAGTAAGAATTATTGAACTTCATAAAGAAGAATAATTTTTTAAATAAATAATTCACATACACTAACGTTTAATTGGCACGAGCGTGGTTTGCACGCAACCGATTGGATTATTAGTATGTGCAGAAGTTTCTTGCGGGGTTTTCCAATGATTTTGTTTTATTTTGCATAGCCAAGGCTAATTGAAACTCGACGCTATCTGCGCAATCAACGATACCAATAAACGATAATATTATCACAATATAGCGTGTCTGAATAAAAAAATATATAGGTGCTCGATATCGAGACCTTCAAAAGCAATACGAAAGTTGTGCCACTGTGCCAAAACCGTGACTCAGTTGCTAAGAATTAAGGAGAGTCAATAGTTTCGGACTTATTTTTCAGATTTTAATCTCCCTTTAGTGAGATTAAAAGATTTGTTCAACAAAATGAATACATAATTACATACACTTTAAATCTTGAAATCGTCATTACTCTGACACAATGAGTCAAAAGCGAAATAAAATACTTATAACTGTGACTCTTTTTACACCTTAAAGCACAAATAATCCAAACAAAATGAGTCAGAGTCACGTGGATTTTATAATGATTGTGACTCTTTTTGTCAGAGTAACGACGAAATAAAACCTCTAGTCTTTTTTTTGAAAAAAAAACCTTTCATGATATTCAAAACTCTCTCATTTAAATCGAAGTTCTTCAGTGTTAAATATTTTCACAGAGTTATGACGTTAAAATTTCACTTTTAGTCAATTAGCGCTTAGAAAAAAAGGAGATCTCTCATTCATTGGAGATTAATTTTTTCCCAAGCGCTGATTGGCTAAAACAGCTCCTCCCACAACTATTCCCACAGAGCAAAACATATACGACGTGATTACGAATACTATATGACATTTTGAGGGTCCATAAAATCTTGACGTCAGACAAAAATTCTGCCACTGCGTCAGAACCTCGACTCAGTTGCTCAGAATTAAGGAGAGTCAACAGTTTCGAATTAATTTTTCAGATTTTAATCTCTCTCACGTGAGATTGAATGATTTTTTCAACAGACATATAACATTATTACATTCACTTTAAATCTTAAACTAAAACTTCTAGCCTATTTTCCAAAAAAAAAACCCTTCGCTTGTTTTAGCTTCCGATTTGAATTCGAAAGAATTCGACGAGTCATTATACGAAATGAGAGAAGTCGGGGAGGACTCCAACAAAATCTACTGGCGCGTACTGGAGGTAAGAGTTCGTTTCTTAACGCTTACTGTTTGCTGATTGTGTTTCAACTCTTACCGACTTTTGACCTCCTTTAACTTCTACCGACCGATTCCGCCTTCAATTGGTAGCGAAAATTTAATGTTGAATAGTAGAAATTAAATACTTTATAACAAACAAATTTTTGTAAAGGAGGACTGTCACAAATCAAATTTCTATATCGCCCTATGCATATTACTCCTTTAATACCAAACCGATCAAGCTGAAATTTAAAAAGGCTGTAGTCTTTTAGTAAAACCTTCCGTATACTAAATTTGAAGTAGATAGGTTTGGTATTAAAGAAGCAGTTCGGCTCGGTCGATATAGGAATTTGATTCGTGACAGTGCACCTTTAATATTGATTTATTTGGTCAAAGATGCGTTTTGACAGAATTGGTACTGCTGATTTTACAGGGTTTTTTTATCCAGCAGTCGGCAACAACAGGAAATAGTGCAGAATAGGCAGATTAAAATGTTTTGCGAATCGTAACGGTCAATTGGTGTAGAATCGTACACTGCACTGATAGGAACTAATAGCAAACAAAAATTGTAACGAATTTAATATATCGTTATGCATTTATTGTAATAACATTCTAATTAAAACTGTTTTTTACGCTCCAATATCATATCATGCCCCGGACCTTGGGCCATTTATATCGGAGGGAGCTTTCGACCTCCGCGTCTAATGTACTATTTCAAACTTATTTAAGTTAGAAATATTTTAAAAATATTTTATTTACATTAAGCATTTAACAGGTTTTCGGGGTTCCATTGTTGATAAATTGTACAGTTTTACGGGGTTTAACCCCAAGAAATTAAATGTAAGCTGATTAGCTAACAAAACTGTTTTATTCCGACGTTTTGAAGCACAAACTTGCTTCTTTATCAAGGTTTTTAACGTAATTGGGATCAGCTTACATTTAATTTCTTGGGGTTAAATCCCGTAAAACTGTACTATATTATTTACATTTTGAGGACTATTTTTTAGCTTTTAAAACAAGTTTTTTTAAGATTTAGTTTACAAAAAAAATCACACAATAATATATTATTATTAATACTTTATTATGCTTGAACTATATAAAGGGGCTCAAAGCTTTGGGGGAGCATTGCTAGTTGTAGCATTTATAAATAAAACCCTATATGGTATAAAAAGTGAACTCTATGGGAAAGCAACTCGCAGCCAAAAAACTACCTTTGCATATAAACGTATTACCTATTTATTTTACCTTTGGTTGAATTACTTACAAATATTACTCCTAGATACGTTTTTTTTAAATATAAGAATTCACATTATTATTAAGACGTGTAATGTGGTATTTTTGTTTGTTGGTTTGTGGGTTTGTTTGCTGGTTGGGTGAGACAATCTCCGACAATGTTTTTATTTCTTTAGTTTATCTCTTATTTTTTTATCCACTTATTTGATATTTTTTCATGGTTATGTACTTAAAAATTTCAATCCAGCGTTAAACAAACGGATTGTTACTGATACAAAAGAAGAAACCTTTGTTAGTTAGTCTATAAAATCCGTTATTCGACCGTGACCAGGTATACTTTAAGGAAGCGGGGGTCGGGACAAGACGTGGCTGTTTTTCAATAGAAATGCGGGCGATTAAAAGTGATCTTTAGAAATGTGGGCGATTAAAAGTGATCTTTGGAAAGGCCGCGCGACAATCCTTTGTTCCCATCCCACCCCCTGAGCCAAGACTATGTCAGGGGTGCCATAACCGAGAGTCAAAATCAAAATGGGCGGTTTTTTAGGGGGTGGGATTTTATAATATGTTTAAGATTTAAATTTAAATTCTCAAAGCGCACGACAATATCCCCACTTTAAGTTCACTATTTTGGGAAAACTTTATCTTATCACTGCATGATAGTGATTGCCCAAAGATAAAATTTGCTTAGTTTAAACTTAAATGCACGTTAATGTGTGCCCAAGCTGTATTTTTACAGGCCGTTTTGGTGCCCAAGCTGTATTTTTACTGGTCGTTTTGGTGCCCAAGCTGTATTTTTACAGGTCGTTTTGGTGCCCAAGCTGTTTTTTTGCAGGTTGTTTTGGTGCCCAAGCTGTATTTTTACAGGTCGTTTTGTTGCCCAAGCTGTATTTTTACAGGTCGTTTTAGCGGCCAAGCTGTATTTTAACAGGTCGTTTTGGTGCCCAAGCTGTATTTTTACAGGTCGTTTCGGCGGCCAAGCTGTATTTTTACAGGTCGTTTTGGTGCCCAAGCTGTTTTTTTGCAGGTTGTTTTGGTGCCCAAGCTGTATTTTTACAGGTCGTTTTGTTGCCCAAGCTGTATTTTTACAGGTCGTTTTAGCGGCCAAGCTGTATTTTAACAGGTCGTTTTGGTGCCCAAGCTGTATTTTTACAGGTCGTTTCGGCGGCCAAGCTGTATTTTTACAGGTCGTTTTGGTGCCCAAGCTGTATTTTTACAGGTCATTTTTGTGCCCAAGCTGTATTTCTACAAGTCGTTTTGGTGTTTTTCCGTAAAATTTATTGTTTGTGATTGAATTGTAATAAATTTCACTTACATTCAATTTTAATTTCACTAGGTTTTGAAATTATTATTTAAAAAAAGGAAAGTATTTTCTGTGGTCGTAAACATGAAAATAACATTGTTTTTCGAAAATATATTTCGTGTTTTAAAGCTTAAATTAAGTTTATATTAAAAAAACTTCATGGTTTTTAAAAACTCTGAAGGAAGTTGAAAAATCAAAATTTGAAATTAATTTTCTGTAACCAAGAAGTAAAATATCACGTTTTTGTGATATTATGTAATAAATGGTTTTTTTAACAGAAAACCTGCAAAAATAAACTTAAAAACGCAATATTGTGGTGTAGTTGTTTCATTATATTTTCTTTTATGACTTTCAAATTTCATGAAGCTTATAAGTTTATATTTATAGCTTTCAATTTTTTTTGTAAATGTTAATAGCCTTTATTAGAATATAATTTTAAATATAGTTTACAATAAATTGTGTCGGGTATAATATTGTATAGAGTATTCTAAAATTATATTAGACTATTTTGTAAAAATTTTAATTTTGGAAACGAAAATAAAGACAGCAAAATAACATATTTTAATTATCTGTAATGAAAATCTGGTACAAATTTCATTTCACCATTCACTTTTGGGTTTTCTAGTCATATATCACTCAAACGTAATTAGTTTAAAAACCTCCGAAATTAACCCAATAACATTTATTCTCTCCCAAGTGATTGTGTAAAACTACCCAATATTGTTCGGCTTGCAACTGCCGAGTTTTTGTTAAATAGCAAGATAAACTTTACGGAACAGCTCGATACACAAAAAAATGAAATTTTCTCCTTATTATCCCGTGCGTTTTTTAACACATAGGAACAATTGCAGGTAAAAAAGTGGGATTTCCAGCTGCGAGTATGCTGGTTCTACCCTCATCTGGCGATTTAGTTTTCATATCTCTGCCGGTTTTTAGAACTTTACTGCGCGTCAGCGATAATTACGGGGGGATATTTGGGTCGCGAGGAATTAGTGGGCGGTGGGGAGTGGAGTTAGGCGAGCGGTGGGGAATGGAGTTAATCGACTCCCCGGCGGAGGCAAAGGTTGCGGCCGCGAAAGAAAGTGAGATCATTTTTCGGACGTCTCATTTCTTCATTTCTTTTTTACTCTGAGATAACCACTCACAACCAGTATAAAATCAATGCTACTCTGACCCATGACGTTTATAGTATTTATTTATGTATAAAAAGATAAAAAGAGTCAGAGTTTCGAGTATTTTATAACGATTATGACTGATTTTGTCACGCTAAAGACGATTTATTCGTTAGGGCGGCCAAAAGGCGGGCGATAGGGGGAAAAGGAAAATATTGAAACGCGACGACTCGTAAGAATTTATTCACCTTGCACTTGTTTTGTGACAAGGGAACAGGCGTGAATTTTTTCGGTCACTTGAATTAGTTTTCGTCAGATTTTAAGTCAAGGAGGGGTTTTAGAGAGAAAAATTAACGATGATTAGCACTACGAAAAAGTTTTAGCTATGAGAGTAAAATTTTTTTCGCCCCCTTCACTTGTCTTTATTTTCTGCCTTTTGTATGATCTGCCTCGAGGAGATAAGTTTAGGCAATGCAATAAAACAGCAAAAATAACAATAGCTATGAACAATACAATAATAAAACAATAACACTGCAAAAACTAACAATAAAAACAACTAACTCGATAGAAAATGTTCTGCAAAATGCCTCCGGTTGTTTGGAGGCAGATAAAATCAGCCATGGAGGCAGGTGGGAGACCCCATAGGTGGGAAGCCTCCCGGATTTTGGAGAGGGGTATACCCGACCCTCGAAATTCGGGGGGGGGGTATCCCCAAAATTTATTTTTGGGTATACCTCAAATACCCCATTTTCAGCGTTTTTAGTACTGGGACTCCCCAAATTTTAGAGGGGTGTCCGGGGTATCCCCGAATTTTAGGGGGATTGTCGGCTATAATCAGAATTTTTGTGGGGTATAACCCCTCTCAAATTCCCCCTGCCCACCTATAGAGACCACATAAATGTCTTGAAAAAAGCTAGAACAACCTGAGAGACAGTTGGAAAACATGGGAGGCTGCCTCACTTATTAAAGTACTAAAAATATGTTAGGAGGCTGGGAAATATATTTTAATTTACCTCAAAAACAGCTAGGAGTGAACTAAAGCAGATAATTTTAGAATAAAATCAGATGGATGGAAAAAAAAGTGTTTCATTGATATGCTAAAATATGGCGATAGAAGCGACAGAGAAACTATCGTAAAACTGTTTAATATTGGTCTTAAAAACATGGGGCATCACCTAGCGAAGTAGAATTGTTTTTCTTACTAAATGAAAAGCCCATTCATCTTTTAATTACATCAGACACCAACCCTTTATTTCACATTCAGTTTTGACTGATGGTTTATTGTGGGAGTCTTTCGCATCGTATTGTTGCATAAAATTTTGTAAAAAATGTTTACCCTATCTTTTTACCAATATATAAGTTTTTTTGATAATTATTATTATTTTGAAAAATAGAAATTTGTGTAAAAAAAACTTACGATTTATAGTTTTAATCACGTAAATTTTAAAAAAATAGGTTTCTATTTTCTGTGTTAACTCGTTTGCAATACGAGGGTTAGTTAAAATTTTGTACTTGAATAAAACTTGAAATAATTTTAAATAACATTAATTAAAGTAATAAATTAAACTGAAATTTTTTTTCAAAAGTAGGTTATTTAACATTGAGTCTTTTCAAAAAAAAAAAAAAAAATTGCGGATAAAAATTTTGTCAGCTGAGTTACTATAACAAATTATTTCAAGATTTAAATAGTTACTATTTAAATTGCTAGAAAATATCACTTTTGTATCATTCTTAATGATCTGCCGCAATTCGCACACACTCTGAATAACATTTGTCACAGTATGCTCCCAATTACGACGCATACATACCAATCATTACGGCAAAAATTAATTCTTCATATTTTTAAAGGTAACTGTTCAAATCACGGAAATCAGCTATATTTTCGGCTGATGTTTTGTAGAAATTTTAATTAAAAAGAAAAATCGTTCACTGTAGTGTTTAGGATTTAAAGCCAACCAACATTGCTAAGTTTCTATTCAATTATACGGACTGGTTTTTTTTAAGGATTCTCAAGAACTGGAGGTAGTTCTTAAATACCCGGGCAGGTCTTGGGTGGCCGTGGGATGGAGGCCTACCGGAGTGGATTACCCAACATGCGCCAGTGCAGAATATCTGAAAGGTGGGTGAAAAATTTGCAATAATTAAACGAAGCAAATGAAATGTTTAGGTCGATGAACACTGCTCACTAAATGTTTCCAAAACTTAGTAGGATTTTTTTGCAAATCTTTTCCCCAAGAAAACTCCCATTTGCAGTATGGTAATGTTGGCTTTTAACACGCGTTTTTTTTTTAATTCTGCGTTATTGATGTTGATGTTATTGATAATAAATTTTTATCTAATTATTGATGCTTCTAGCACAACAAAATTGCAGATCAAAGTCCAGTCCACTAACGGTATGTTAACTACCAACAAAGATAGTCGGTTATGAAAAAAAATTTCTATTTATAACTGTAAATAAGGTTGAACTTCTGACAATTTGCTCCGGAGTTCCGAAAATCAGTGCTCCAGGAAACATTACTAATAAATACAATACAAGAAAGTTACAACAGCTATTGAAAATACCGATTTTGTTACCGCAACTAAAAATCCTGCATTTATAGTCACGACTAAAAATTCCTTATCCCGGTAAGGACGGCTCTTGAACCTGCCTCCGGAGGACTGGAGGCAGGTAGGAGGCAGGTAAAACTGCCTTGGAGGCAGCATGGAGGCAAAGTGGAGGCAGGTAGGAGGCAGGTAGGAGGCAGGGTGGAAGCAGGTAGAAAGCAGGTGACCCTGCCTCCTATGTTGAAGCATATATAGGTTAGGAGGCAGGTAAGAGGCAGCTAAAACTGCCTCGGAGGCAGGTAGGAGGCAGGTAGCAGGCAGGTAGGAGGCAGCGAAATTTCCGAAGGAGGCAGGTAGGAGGTAGGTAAAAACCGTTTTTCCCAATTCAGGCAGCCCGTCCTTACTGGGATATTTCTATCCGCTACTAAAAATAATGCATTTCTAGCCGCTACTAAAAATACCACATTTCTAGCCGCTACTAAAAATACTGAATTTCTAGCCGCTACTAAAAATACTGCGTTTATATTCACTACTGAAAATACATAATACAAATGAAAATACAAATACATTTATAGCTGATGACGATGGCTCCACTACGTCCACCGATAGTGAAACTGCGGACTCAGGAACTGATGGGAGTTCGAGCCAAGATTCCGCTTCTGAACCGGAAAGCACCGCTGAGGAAACGGACCAGGGCACTGAATCTGAACCCACAGCGGAATCTGAATCCAGTAAGAAAATTAAAAAACTTAAGTATTTTTAGCAGGTTTTTCTGTATTTGCTGAATTTCTTTATCGTGTGTTTATTACCAAAGTCCCATTAAATTCACCGAAAAAATAAACCAACAAGGCGCTTGATCATTTAACTGACTCTGGCCAAAAAAAGTATTTTTTGGTTTTTTCCGGTTTTTCAATTTCAATTTTCAAGCAGGTTTTTCTGCAATTTTTGACTTTTTTTAGGGTGTGCTTATTACCAAAGTACTCATTAAATTTATCAAAAAAATGAATCAACAAAGCAGTGCCTTTCTGATTATTTTACCTAAATGAGTGCATGATTTTCAATGCATATTAGTTTATTTTCCAAAATTTTAGACTTTAAATGTTATGTTTTAGTCTGTTTCTTTTTTTTAAAAAGAATTAATGTTGTGATAATATTATTTATGTTTTTCTAAAACTTTGTGTTGGTTTAAAATGCACCTGTCAATGTTTTCACGCGGCAATGTTAATTTCCTATTTTTATCATGAATTCTTGTAATTTATCAGCACACTTTAAAATAGATGACAATGTTTTTTTTCTTCAAAGTTTAGACTTACTGGACCTTTCTATTCCTAGTTTATTTTTATTTGCAACTTCTGTTATTTTTCTTAATATCACACTTCTCACCATTTTGTTACATCGCACTGCGACCGCTCGCACCTGACACTTTGTTATTGCAGGTTCCACTTCCGAAAGTGAAAGCACAGCAGAGGCTGAGGCCTCAGCAACCTCATCAGAAAGTGAAAGCACAGCCGAGGCTGAGGCCTCAGCAACCTCATCAGAAAGTGAAAGCACAGCCGAGGCTGAGGCTGAAGCAACGGCAACCTCATCCGAAAGCGAAAGCACAGCTGAGGCAGAGGCAGAGGCAACGGCAACCTCATCTGAAAGTGAAAGCACTGCTGAAGCAGAATCTGAATCCGCAGCTGAGAGCGGCTCATCCACTGACTATGATACTGACTCTGACTCAGAATCTACTGCAGAAGCTGAAGCAGAAGCTGAACCATCAGGTAGCTGATTGGAGCAGGTTAAGTCCTATTAATGCATGATAGGATGACCCGCTATATACACAACTATACTAATATAGACTCATACGACAACTACTGAATTTGCATAAAACTTATTTGTGTCCTATGGTACTTCAGCAGAGTATTTTTTTACTGCAATAGGGTTTTTTTTACTTTTTTTTATATTTATTACTTTCTATTGTTTTTTTATTTTTCCCTACTACTAACATTGAAACCCACAACAAAGCAACAACTTTTTCAATACTCCATATAAGGCTGATAGCCCAACATAATGTAAGAAGAGTTCCAATCTATATATAAATAGATGTAATGTCTGTCTGTGTGTGTGTGTTTCCTAACTCCTCCCTAACCACCCAACGGATATACATTATTGAGGTATCATTGGAAAGATCCCAAGGAATGTCGTAAGGGGATTGCAATTTTGAAAAAAAATACATGAACATCTTTAGGTTGGACAATGCACTTTCACGGAATGGGGGAACCCTATGGATTTTGGAAGTTGATTTTTTTTGCTTCTGAATTGGCTCAAACTTATTGTTAAGAGTAATTAGTCAATGGAAAGTCAAAGAATATGACGTTTTTTTGAAAAGATGAACGAGGACATCTTTATGCTGGACAGCGTTTTTTCACCAAAGAGGGGATAAACCTATTTCCCCAACCACAAAACGGATTAGGCTAAATGAGATATCAGATATCAGTGGAAAGCTTACAGTTCGAGAAATGGCGTAAAGGGGTTGAATATTTGAAGAAAAAAATACAATCTACATCTTTATGCTAGACAACGCGTTTTTACCACAGAGGTAAAGGGACCTATTTTCTCAACCAGAAAACGGATTAGGGTAAATGAGATATCATTGGAAAGTTTATAGATCGAAGAATGCATAAAAGGGTTGAATTTGAATGTAAAAAACAGCATAGACATCTTGATGCTGGACAATATATGTGAGTGTGTTAGATTTGGGTAAATCTAACGTCACAGTCGCTGGGACACCGTAATTCTTCTTATGCAAATTTAAAGGCAAAGAACTAGATAAACGTGGGTTTTTATTTAACAAAGATTGATTAACAGGGCACCTTGAAATAAGGCCAGGTAAAGTAGAAACTTGATTTTTGAGTAAATTCTGGCCACTATTTAAAATTACTACTCCTTGAAAAGTTTTAGTTTGAGGAATGATTGTATAGGAGTCTAGATGCAACTGCTCTGAAAAATTACTTTGTAATTCCTCTAACGATGAAAATAGAGTCACTCAAAAACCACTACAAGGATCAGGAGATGACTTTGCAATAGTACCTTAGCTCATGGGAGCTGAACGCGCAACAAGATTCTGATAACAGAAAATGTTTGGACCGAAGTCCTCTTTGGGCGCAAAGTACTAATAAAATTAAAGGAAGGAAGACAGAAACGGCTAAGTCAACGAACAAATATAATCCTAAGGATGTTGGGACTAAATTGACAACCAAAGGAAAATACAACTTAAGCTAGCCGAACTAAAGAAGGAGACAATACATCAATGGTTTAAGACTGATAGTACGCAGTGCTAAGGGTTGGTGATAAATGTTAACGCTAACGGTTAACACGGTTAATTGCTTACAATTCACACTAGCGGTAAAAAGTTAAACTACACTAACGGTAGTATCACACTAACGGTGTACAACTAAACTACACTAATGGTAGTATGCAACCCTTAATGTAAAATGTATGTTAATAAATGATAAAATTTTTTTGGTGTTAGTAAAGACGGTATAACACTTTTGCACGTTAGTGCAAAAACTTTCTGATAAGAAATGCTAGAAACCAGGGACAGAGTGGATTTATATACTATCAGCAGTACAAGGGGAGGGATGAGGTCATGGGAAACAGACCAGAGTGGGCGGAGTCAACCAATGAGCGATTGACATTCCATAAGAAAGAGGTGCAGAACTGCACCAGAACCAAAGATGCATATAACAAAGAACTGGATAGATAAAGTCTAACATTGCCGAAGCCCAATTGAAAATAACGTGCAACTAAACAATAAAAACCAGTTAAAAGCAGCCATAGAAGGGCCAGAAGAGTTGCAATCACATTAAACACCAAAGTGAAGGCACAACAAATTGTAAGTATTCGAGTGGCCAACAGTAATAGACAAACCAAAAGTGATTAGACGCCCTGTGTATCATTTGAGGACGGGCTATACCTTAGTTTTAAGAAAACGCGTGATTTAAAACCAAACTGTTGCTTGGGAAAAACAAAAAAAACACAAAAGAGGAAATCCAAACAACGAAATAAAATAAATGAATAAACATAAATAAAGCAAAACTAAGGGTTGAAGCGGTATAACTAGGCACATGAGAAAACCAGAAACAATAACTCGATATATTGGTGTTGTGATACTGCAATTTATTTATGGCAAAATACAAAAAAACTGTAGAACTGGTTATTATAATACGAAATTGGGTTAGAATTTACGTTAACAACATAGGAAGAAGCAGAAACTGGTAAGAGAAAAAACCATAACATAAAAGCATGCACAATGATTCGTTAGGTAGATAGGACAAAACCATCGAGAAAAATGTGATATAAACCCAACAGCAAGGAATTCACAAAAAACTGCGAATGAGAAATATTAACCAAATACTTTGTTATTAATGAACAGTACTATAATTTGGACAAAATTAAATGGAAAAAATTTTTTTTTAATATTTTTTGAAAACAAAAATTTTTTTTGAACTTATTTGAAATTTAAACCTACATGGTGTGTATCGAACAACAACACATGTGTGGTATTAAACTTTACTAAATGTGGTATTACAATACATTTTATGGCTGTATTAATAAAATGATTATTATGTATAGAATTAAAAAATTGTTTTCATAAAGAAAGCATACTGGATGCAGAAAATGCTGTTCGCACGAGCGACGCCGAGAAATATAACAATATGTCTTATGATATGTTTTAAGACATATAACAATATGTCTTATAACAATATGTCTTATGATATGTCTTAAGACATATAACAATATGTCTTATAACAATATGTCTTATGATATGTCTTAAGACATATAACAATATGTCTTATAACAATATGTCTTATGATATGTCTTAAGACATATAACAATATGTCTTATGATATGTCTTAAGACATATAACAATATGTCTTATGATATGTCTTAAGTATTTAAAGTATTATAGGTATATCTAGTCCCTATTGACTGTTAAGGCCCGTTCACACTTATGCACAATGCACAATGCACAATGCACGATGCATAATGCACAATGCACGATGCACAATGCATTATAGTACCTGTTCACACTTACGCACAATGCATAATGCATCAAAACGAATTTTCAGCCAAAATTATTGTTAAATACGGTTTAAAAATGCATGTTTCTCTTATTAAAAAAACGAAACATAACAAAGAATAGCGTTGCTGCAAATCCAAGCTGACAACAAACTCAAATTAACCGATGTTGGGATACACAATCTTGATTATTAGTCAGCAAAACTAAAAAAAGCCAAAATAAAGTCCCGAAATCCCTCTTTTTTATTTATTTTGCATAGAATTATGTTTTATATTTTGTTAACCGCAAAAATATGTTTTAAATTTTATGTATAATGAAATGTAAATTCGTTTGTTCATGAATATTTATTATTTGATTCGTTTTTTAAGCAGAAGAGTTTTCAACGCACGTACTTTGTGAAAAAAGTGCGTACAAATTTTCGAAGCGCGCTGCTACTTGCACAAAACTTGGAACGCCGTTCCAAGTCCGATAATGCATTGTGCATTGTGCATCGTGCATTGTGCGTAAGTGTGAACACCTATTTTCGGGGTTTTAATGCATTGTGCATTGTGCATCGTGCATTGTGCATAAGTGTGAACGGGCCTTTAAATATAAAATTATATCAGTCAATTATTTAAAAAATGGAGAGCTTAATAAAGGCATGGACTAATGTTAAAATAAGTTTTTATGATAAGACTTGATAGATACGCATGTCCATTTAATAATTTTTTTTATTAGACACCACTGTGTGTGAGGACCAAAGCAAATCCCATTTAAAAAATTCCTTACGTCAAACACATACCTTTGATGTTACGCATATATTTTTAAAACACCTCTTTTTTTAACTTGCACGGTAATGACAACTACTAACTATATTTTTTTTAGAATTAAGTTTTCATAAATTTATAGCCAAAAACAATCGTAGCTTCATAGCCGATTAATCCTTGCTTACCCGAGTTGTGCTTGGAGTGTTTTATGGAATATTTCATCATTGTTGCAGCACCATTGCAATATTGTGGGAAGTGCTTGTTCAACACTCTATAGATAATCTGTTATATTATCTAATAAAAGTTATATATTAACATAATATAGTTATAATTTTTGTTTTAGATTATGAGTACTCAACCCAAGCCACTAGCAAAAAACCGGTGACTTTCAACGTGGGATCGTTCACTTTCAATGTCGAGCTGAGAACTCAGGCCACGGCTCGCCCTGTGGCAGCCGTTCCGTCAGTGGAGGAAATTCCGGTGGAACCCGGCAGACCTGAAGGCGTAGGCGTCGGACGCGGTGGTGATCCCAACACCCCAGGTAAGATTGCATTTTTTTTGTTATCGATTTGTTATTAATTAGCAATTGTATTAATTTTATTTTGAATATAGTACGCGGTGGTGATCCCAACACCCCAGGTAAGATTGCATTTTTTTTGTTATCGATTTGTTATTAATTAGCAATTGTATTAATTTTATTTTGAATATAGTTTTTTAGCTCGGCAATGTTTTTGCCAGCAATATTGACTTAAGTTTTGTGTTGGCAGTATTTTGTACAGATGCTGAAGTTTTCTATTTCGTACTTTATACCCTCTATCTCTCTAAACAATTAAGTACTACTCACAGCACTGTTACAAAATTTTGGTAATTTTATCTGTGATAAAGACTAAAAAAGACTTAGACTGAAAAGAGTTTTTGTCTCTTTCCATTTTATGTCGATACAAATTTTTGATGACTGAAAATCTTCGTCTGGTAAAATTTATAGCTAACCCGGAACATTAATGTTGGAAATAATTTATAATATTGTCGTTTTTGTGAATTTTTAATGTTTACAGTAAGATTTTTGAGCAGAACGGAATTGCTTTAATAATATTTGTTAGCAAAATCCTTAATTTTTAACGTCAAAAGCGTCAATAAATCAACTAAACCCAACGGCACTGTAGAAGCGACAGAGCGGTCGCGACAGCCGCCGCGCAAAATAATTATAAAAAAATGAAAAAATAACGGAAATGCCCATTGTTTTTTGAATTAGTTTTATTACGCTGCCTGAAGTCGGTAAAAAATACAGCTAGAGCGACATTAAATTTTTTGAATTGCGTTTTAATTTAAACGTAGCAAACTGAGCCAGTTCATTTTGTAATTTACATAAGATGGGCCATAATCTTATACAAAATCTCTAATATTCATTTTACATGAATATATTAATATAAAGACATAGGTAAAAAACATATATTATAACAGAAAGTAATTTTTTCATGATTTTTTATATATCTTTCCGGACAATAAATGACGTTTTCAGATATAAATTGGTATATTTTTATTTTTATTTTTTAATTTTACAATTTCAAATATTTGGATATGGGTTTGAAATGAACATCTGGCATTAATCCAACAACATCCAGTGTTTAAGTAATGTCGCTTCCTGGTGGCATTCGAATTTAATAACAACTCTAGTGGAATTATTAATTGTTATATTTAATATTCTTTTAGAAGTCATCGGTGATGTGTGTTTTGGGGACTGGCGATGGCCTGAGGGCTGCACAGATTGCGACTACCGGATCAGCTGGTCTTTCCTGGACGATTCTGACGAGATCGAATTCTCCATGGAAACCAGGGCGCCGAAAAATTGGTGGTCCGGAATCGGATTTTCTAACACTGGATCTATGGTAAGTTTATAATTTTCCACAGACATTAAAATCATAATAATTTTATTTATAAACACATCTCCAGTGAAAACATCTAATTATATGCGGAATCCAGTGCGATAAATACTATAAACAGTTTAATGATAGCAAAATTTTTTGATAGATTTAAAGTACAATGCGTCAAAATATTTGATTACAAAAATCAACAGTAATAATTTAAAATCAAATTTTTACACACTCGATTAACGGCTTTTAACAATTATAACCTGGAAATAAATAAATAAATTTTTAGCAGTGGAATACTCTTTAAAATCTGGCTACAAATTTACCAAACTTATATTTTTAATCAAGCATTCGCTTTTATTAACCAGTCCTTGTTGTTTGAAGATTACTGCAGCCTGTAGTTTGTTTAAACAATAAGTATTTTATGAGTCAACCATTTGTTTTTAATAGAATATTCTAATGCAAAGCATTACAAATAAAATTATAAACTTAGAATAAAAAATTTAAAAAAAAATTTTTGACCAGAAGAATCGATTTTTTTAGGCTGATGCCGATATGATTGTTGTGAAGAGTTCAATGGACGACGGACTGACATTGCATGATATGTAAGTTTGTTTTGTTTTAAACAAGATACAAGAAACCGCTCCATAAGCATTAACAATTCTACACATAACAACACAATTTAAAAGTTAGTTATTTTGCATCACAGTGTAGATTTAGAGTCGTTGAAGCCAAGGGCACGTAGAGCTAGAATTTGGAGCTTGAAATAAGCAGAACTTTCTCGCTTGAACTATTCCTCAGCCTAAGCCAAAGCCTAACCCTAATTCCGACATTTTCTTTCGGGGCGAATTTCAAACCCTTCCCCATGTTTTCCTCTTTTTTGTGAACCATTTCTTTTTTGTAGAAAGCCACAGAGAAACGAAAAGGCAAAAGATTTTTAAAAAAAATTTAAAAAAACCAAAAATTTGCATAAATATTAATTGCAAAAATCCCTATGCTGTATCATAGGATTTCATTTCTTTGTAAATATTTACAAAGAATCAAATGTTAGTAACATTTATGAAACAGCGCACAGGTCCAAGTTTTCATTTTCACGTCTCTGCTGTAAGTTTCCAAACATTTCCTATGTTTCCAAGTTCCCTTCTGGCGGCTCTTAAAATCCAGTAGCTACTGTAATTTGTCCAGTCGGTGCATTAATCTCTGAAGATACTAAAAGCGTTTTCTATTTTTGTAGTAACCATATTTTAAATAAAAAAATTGTTACCATTACCCGTATGCAGTGATGGGACTATAATTTAGTCCCAATATTTTAAGTTGTGTTTCTGAATTTTGGTACTATTTATAGTAAAAGTAGCTTCATAACATAAATGCACGACTATTCATTACAGATATTCAAAATTGTACGGTTGCAGCTTCATTCACTTTAGAGAAATAAGCCTTCCAAAATATGGTATGATGCCCTAGTCACATTTCTGCATAGGGGCCCAAAACCTGCTGAAAATGTGGTACTATACATACCGTTTGCAATATAATTCAAATAAAAGTATTTTTTTATTTTTTGCGAAATAGCTCATTAAACCTTTGTTTCATAGTTTTAATGTTTGACTCCTGTATTGTTTTATCATGTTATGAAGCTACTTTTACTATAAATAGTACCAAAATTCAGAAACACAACTTAAAATATTGGGACTAAATTTTAGTCCCATCACTGCATACGGGTAATGGTAACAATTTTTTTATTTAAAATATGGTTACTACAAAAATAGAAAACGCTTTTAGTATCCTTCAGAGATATAATGCACCGACTGGACAAAAATTACAGTAGCTACTGGATTTTAAGAGCCGCCAGAAGGGAACTTGGAAACATAGGAAATGTTTGGAAACTTACAGCAGAGACGTGAAAATGAAAACTTGGACCTGTGCGCTGTTTCATAAATGTTACTAACATTTGATTCTTTGTAAATATTTACAAAGAAATGAAATCCTATGATACAGCATAGGGATTTTTGCAATTAATATTTATGCAAATTTTTGGTTTTTTATAAGTTTTTTTAAAAGTCTATTGCATTTTCATTTCTTTGTAGCTTTCTACAAAAAAGAAATGGACTTCAACAAAAAAACAGCATGTTGGGAACTTTTATGAAACAGCGCCCTGAAAAGCAAAACTAGGGTTAGGC
>JASAMX010028683.1:0-30852 GCA_030248175.1 Microlaimidae sp. YZB2_3
TTTATTATTCCTTTCTGCTTATTAAGATAAAAAAAGTTTTTAAAAAGGTTATTAGTGGCGCCAGTGCTGATTACAACAATTTAGAGTCGACGGAACTGAGAAATCTTAAACTAAAAATAAGGAAGTTCCAGGCTAAAATACGTCCAACTCCACCTAAGCCTAAACTAAGCTTAAGTTTAAGCCCAAACTAATTTTTATTAAGGGTTTCAAATTCCCATTTTTCATGGTCTTTGCTCCAAAAATTTCCGACAGTTGCCAGTCTCTCTATTTACGGCCTTTATGGACCTTTCCAGTATTTCTGTGAATAATGGGAACTTGGAGCTTTTAAAAAACGGTTAAAGCTTAGAGTTAGACGTTGGTTTAGGCTTAGGTATACAATTTGTGATTGATTTGTAAATCCAATTTTCCAGCTTAGGGCTTCGAGTTTCCCATTTACAGTTTCAGCTCCACTATTATTAACTCCAAGTTCCATCGGCTCCATCAACCCCAAATTTTTATTTACAAATATGTGAGATGCGAAACTAAAAAAATCTTATATGTGATAATTCATTTTGTTTTATACATACATTATTATACACAACTAGCCTCAATGCTTTAAGAATAGAGCAGGAAAAAAGGGGCGATTTTTCCCTGGGTGTATCAACAGACACTCTAAAACATCATGGTTTTGCACTTCTAGAATTGCATGTCTTAACAGCAAAACCCTCGTATACTTAACCAAAATGCTTTTTTACTGCATACCAGTAAAGATGGTTGCGTCAGTAATCAGTAAAAAAATTGCTATTTCGACTGGTAACGAGTAATTTAAAGAGTGTTACAGTTACTGGTTACCGGTGAAATCAGCATTTTTTTTTACTGGTTACTCACGTAATTATATTTTCTTATGTACTAACAAACTGTTTTGGTTGACGATGTACGAGATTTTTACTTTTAGAGCATGCAATTCGCAAAGTCAAAACCAGTAAGATGTTTTAGAGAGCAGAAAAGATGTGGACTAGTCTGAGATGGACATTATGTGGACTATAGAAAATTTGCATTCGGTTTGGCCAGCTGCTCACTAAATAAAAATTTCTACCATATGATAATGATTTGTTTATATATTGATCTAATCACACAGCACTGTTGCATTTTTTTTAGTTTGATGAAATGTCAATTGAAAAAAAATTATACTAACAGACCACTGTTGACAAGCGCGAAATCGCCAATTTTTCAATTTGAAGGTTATATTTGTATGTGTAAGAAACAACTATAAATTTGATAAAGTTTTCTATTTCGCGCTTGTCAAAGATTGCTGTGAGTATGATTTTTTCCATTGAACATCATATCAAACTAAAAAATGCAACAGTGCTGTGTGATTAGATCAATGTATAAACAAATCATTATCATTATCAAAATTTACCCACGTTCTCTAATAATGGTTGGCGCGGCGCCACGGGGCTAAATCGCCCCGTGGCGCTCCCGCGCCACCCATGATAAAGGGTTTATTCGACCAAATTTGAAAGCATTTTTATGTAAGATGTAAAACTTGTGAATTAAAAATTTGGAAACAGTTTCTTTACCTTTTTAGATTATAAAGAAATACAAAAATGCTATTTTGACTTTATTGCGCTTTAACGTCTAGTTTATGGCGTTATTAGCTTAAACTAAAAAATTTTGTCCGTAAACTAATCGATAAGCTATTTAAATCTTTTTGATTGTTAACGTAAAAAACACGTTAAAGGAAAGGGCCACCGCTGCAAAAGAATAAACTCCGCATCTTCACCGCTTCTAATTCCCAATACATAAGTACACCTGACGTGATTTGCATTTCGGGTCTTAGACGCGATAATACTCCAAAAAGTTTAAAACGGATTTGTTACTCGCAACTTAGTGGATTTGTTTTGATTTGTCGATCTGTGATTTGGCTTGTTTTGTTTAGTTAATATTCTCTTGTAAACATAAGATGCATTTTTATTATTTAAGAACAAAACTGTTTTTTGAACACAAAAGTGGAAATGAATTAAAAAACTGTCCTGTAGAAAAAATTTTAGATTAACTTAAAAATTTATAAACGTAAGGATGATTGGTCAGAAACAGCTGGGCAACAAATTGCACATATTGGTTAATCCGCTTTAGAAAATTTGGCGCTTCAGAAAATGACTGGGTTTTCAGAAAGTGTTTTTAATGTATTGTTCCCATTTAAATAACCACCAGTGAACACAAACGTGCGTTCTGGAGATCTAAACGACCGGTTTTGAACTGTATACAAGCGATTTTTTGGTTTTCTAGTCCTTGAACTTTTGAGTCACAATCATGTTTAGTGAGAGATCTCATTCCTGGTAGAGAACCATAGTGAACGTAAAACTTTACAAATGCGTCCATCTTTACAAACGCGTCCATCTCATTTCATTAGCAAATATTTGTATTCTTAAAGCAGAAATTAGATACTAGCATTAACAATGTTAGAGCGGCCAATGTCTTTTATTTGCATTCCCAGACTCGGTTGAGCCCACAAATTGACTGATTTTTAGCTTTTTAGCCAACTTCGTTAGCTTTTTTTTATTTCGATACATGTTAGCCATTTTTTCTCGTTTTTAAGTCCTTTTAGTTTATTTACGTAAGAATCAATTTTGACTGAAAACACAATTTCGGTTGCTTTTAAACAATGAATTTCGACACAATTGCAACTTTTCTAGTTTTTTTACCGAATAAAACCATAAAAAACTTTTACGAAGCATTATATAAAATCAGTTCCGCACGAAAATACTGTTACTAATTAGGAATAAGTTTTAAAAATATTTTTCGAGAGGAAGACAGACATAAAAATTATAGCGCATTTGCGTAAAGCATCTCAAAATTGTTATGACCACATTATTAAATTAAAACTGCAATGAAGAGTTTAGTTTGTATTGTTAAGTTAGTGTGTTCAATTAACTGTCGAATTTTAGTAATTACATTTTTTATATTTTCTAGAGACCACACGTCTAAATTAAAACTGTAATAAAGAGCAGCTATGTTTATATTATAGACTCATTTAAAATATCGTGAAACTTCAACAAATATGTTGTTTTTTTTTAAATTAACTTCGTTAGCTTTTTTTCTATACATGTTAACTTTTTTTTGTTTTAAGCCGTTTTTGTTTATTACGTAAGGATCAATTTTTAATGAAAAAACTGTTTAGACTTTTTTAAATAATGCGTTTCAAAAAAATCTTAACTTTTCCTATGTTTTAGTGTATAAAAATTATAAAATTTTATCGAAGCATTACGTTAAAATAAGTTCTAAAATTAAATACTGCTACCGACCAGGGTAGGGATCGACCGGGGCCCCGGCCCCGGCCCTAGCTTGCCCCGGCACATTTTCTCCACCCCGGCCCCGCCCCTGGCCCCGACAAACGCAATTTTTTCTACCCCGGCCCTGGCCCCGGCCCCGGCAGGTTAGCGGTCAAATGAGCCGGGGCAAACCGGGGTAAGGACCACTATGAATACAAATTTTAAAGCGCTTTTAAACATTTTTTATAAGTGAAATATTATACAAAATTTTATCTACAAAACTAATTTAATTTTTTAATATTAGGATATTTATTGTTTATTATGCTATATTAAGTATTTTCTAAAGACTCTTTATTTTATTAATATTCTATTATTTAATCACGAATCTTTATTTTAAAAATTTAAAGATTTCTTGAGTATTAAAAGCCGTTTGTAGATTTTATTTACAAGTATAAGAGTTTGACAGTAGATATCTATGGTTTTTTGAAATATATCTGGCTGACCTCAAGTAAGTTTGTATAGGAGACGTAAACGTACGATAAATTGGGCGGTTATAAAATTTTTTTAAATAAACGAATTGGAACGCATGTTTTTTTTTAATTCCTGCTTTTCAAAAAATATACATAAATTAGTCAACTTTCACGCTTTAAAAAATTGTGATTTTTGTTCCAAATTAAGTAATTTGTTAAATAATTGTTAAAATATGGTATTTAATATTAAATATAAAACCGTTTTTACTGAAAGTTTTAAATAATTTTAATGTTAAAAATAGTCGATTTCAATACTGCGAATCATCGAGGTCAGCTAGGTTTTATTTGCCTAAATAGTCACAAGACGTATTTTACATATATTGGAGTTATTCTAATATGATTGCTTATATCAAAAAATATATAAAACAAGAGGATTTTCGGCTAGACAGGGAATTTTTTACCTAAATTTTACAAGAAATGTTGCACTGGTGAACTTTCACGCGCAAGCTTATTTTGTGCGCAATTACATTAAACTTTCCCGTACTGCAAGATTTCGTAAACCAAAAAACCCGTTTTTTCTAAGACTATTTTACTAAATTGCTTCCTGTGCAAAATATTAGCTGATTATTTAAACTCGATCATGTGTGAGTTGATTAGAACGGTTTATTGTACAACTGTACATATTTACTTGAATCTATATATTCTTGCGTTTATTTTAGCGCAATATTCGAAAATTGTTTTTAAAATTTTGTTACGTTAAAAAAATCCAAGCTGATGTCTAGTCTTTATTTTAAGAATTTTTAGGTTTATTTTAAATCTACACTATAATATTTCATAAAATTTAAAAAAAAACCTTCGTAATCAGTCCAGTTTTTTAAATCCAATATTTTGTAAACGACCGAAAAGACACCAAACGTAAATTTTTTAAAGCAAAAATTAATAATGAACTGTTTATATTTAATTTGAAAAAAAGTTTTCGCATAATGCTGAATAAAAAAATAATACTAATTTTTAAATAAAATAATTTGCCTAAAACTATATTCTTGTGCGAGTTTAATACTGAAAACCCAACCATTCTCTGCTATTTTTGGGCTAAATGAATCTTTTAACAGTGTTAGCGTTTTGCAGTGCATATTGCAAATTTTCTTCCACTTTTGCAAAGTAAATGCGCTGTATGCAAAAACAAGTATTGACTGCAAAAAATCTTTTTGCAAGAAATCAGTGGTATATGCACAGAAAGTCGCGTACGTTTGAAATGTTGCATTTTTTTCTTGGATAACTTTATTTAAAAACCTAGTGTATAATCAAAAATTTTCTTGGGTTATATTATGTTTTTGATAAATCTGGAAAAAATTATAAAAAGTAGTGCAAAATCTCAAAACTATTTACACTGTAAAAGTTTACATGACTTTGATTTTATAATTTTTGGCTAAAATTAAATCATTTGAAAATTCATTAAAACAATCAACTTGAAACAGCTAGAAAGCTAGTACAGTGCTCGAAATATAATGTTTTATTGTTTACAACTTAAAAAGGTGTTTTTTTACTTTACAAAGAGTGTGCTCAAATATTTTAAAATAAAAAGGTGCTTTTTAACCCTTTTTATATGTTTAAACAAAAAAATGTTGAATAGTGGTGTGTAAATGAAATTCGAGAATAAATTCGTAAATAAAATAATAATTTAGGTTTAAAAAAATTGAAATATGAAAATAAAAATTTTGTTCTGCAAAAAAAAAAACTTTTGTGTATTAAAAAAAGTTTTTTTTTACTCACAAAGTGCTTAAATTCTAAAATGTGACTATTCATTACACCAACCAAATAATTACCAATAAAAAATTTTGATTTTCATTTAAAAAAAATTGACCAAAATTACAAATTCTGCTAAATTTTTCGCCTGCCCCGGCCCCGGCCTCGGCCGGGGCAAAATTTTCTACCCTGGCTGGGTCTTGCCCCGGCAAATCCAAATTTCCTCACCCCGGCCCCGGCCCCGGATTGAGCAAAAATTCTGCCCCGGTCGAATCACTAGACCAGGGGCCTATTTCATAAAAATCGCTTGTAATTAATTTACAGCTGTAAATTAATAAACAAATATTTTTTTTGGTATTTTTAATTAAAAAGTATATTAATAAAATTGTGTTTAGAATTTAAAAAATTACATGTCTGTAAATTCCGTAAATTCCACAGTTACGTATAATGTACGTATTTTTTAATTAATAAAATAAGAAGAAATTAAATGCGTTTATTAGTTTAAAATTACAAAAATTTTTATGAAACATGCCCCAGGAATAATTTTAGAAATAGTTTTCAGGTAAACGGCAAACGTAAAAGTTTTCGCGTAAACCACCTTAAAACTTTTATGACCACATTATCAAATTTAAACTGGAATGAAGAAATACGTTTGAAAAAGTTTCAGTCAACAGGGCCTGGGGGGGGGCGGGGGTGTAGAAATGGTGCGGGGGCAAGGTGGGGCGGGGGCGGGGGCGGGAGCCCGGGTCGATCCCTACCCTGGTCGGTAGCAGTATTTAATTTTAGAACTTATTTTAACGTAATGCTTCGATAAAATTTTATAATTTTTATACACTAAAACATAGGAAAAGTTAAGATTTTTTTGAAACGCATTATTTAAAAAAGTCTAAACAGTTTTTTCATTAAAAATTGATCCTTACGTAATAAACAAAAACGGCTTAAAACAAAAAAAAGTTAACATGTATAGAAAAAAAGCTAACGAAGTTAATTTTAAAAAAAACAACATATTTGTGTAAGTTTCACGATATTTTAAATGAGTCTATAATATAAACATAGCTGCTCTTTATTACAGTTTTAATTTAGACGTGTGGTCTCTAGAAAATATAAAAAATGTAATTACTAAAATTCGACAGTTAATTGAACACACTAACTTAACAATACAAACTAAACTCTTCATTGCAGTTTTAATTTAATAATGTGGTCATAACAATTTTGAGATGCTTTACGCAAAGGCGCTATAATTTTTATGTCTGTCTTCCTCTCGAAAAATATTTTTCAAACTTATTCCTAATTAGTAAGAGTATTTTCGTGCGGAACTGATTTTATATAATGCTTCGTAAAAGTTTTTTATGGTTTTATTCGGTAAAAAAACTAGAAAAGTTGCAATTGTGTCGAAATTCATTGTTTAAAAGCAACCGAAATTGTGTTTTCAGTCAAAATTGATTCTTACGTAAATAAACTAAAAGGACTTAAAAACGAGAAAAAATGGCTAACATGTATCGAAATAAAAAAAAGCTAACGAAGTTGGCTAAAAAGCTAAAAATCAGTCAATTTGTGGGCTCAACCGAGTCTGGGAATGCAAATAAAAGACATTGGCCGCTCTAACATTGTTAATGCTAGTATCTAATTTCTGCTTTAAGAATACAAATATTTGCTAATGAAATGAGATGGACGCGTTTATTAAAGACTGGGACGCATTTGTAAAGTTTTACGTTCACTATGGTTGCTCTACAGAGTACGATCTCTCACTAAACATGATTTGTGACTCAAAAGTTCAAGGACTAGAAAACCAAAAAATCGCTTGTATACAGTTCAAAACCGGTCGTTTAGATCTCCAGAACGCACGTTTGTGTTCACTGGTGGTTATTTAAATGGGAACAATACATTAAAAACACTTTCTGAAAACCCAGTCATTTTCTGAAGCGCCAAATTTTCTAAAGCGGATTAACCAATATGTGCAATTTGTTGCCCAGCTGTTTCTGACCAGTCATCCTTACGTTTATAAATTTTTACGTTAATCTAAAATTTTTTTTACAGGACAGTTTTTTAATTCATTTCCACTTTTGTGTTCAAAAAACAGAATTTTGTTCTTAAATAATAAAAATGCATCTTATGTTTACAAGAAGAATACTAAAACGAAACAAGCCAAATCACAGATCGACCAAATCAAAACAAATCCACTAAGTTGCGAGTAACAAATCCGTTTTAAACTTTTTGGAGTATTATCGCGTCTAAGACCCGAAATGCAAATCACGTCAGGTGTACTTATGTATTGGGAATTAGAAGCGGTGAAGATGCGGAGTTTATTCTTTTGCAGCGGTTGCCCTTTCCTTTTAGCGTGTTTTTTACGTTAACAATCAAAAAGATTTAAATAGCTTATCGATTAGTTTACGGACAAAATTTTTTAGTTTAAGCTAATAACGTCATAAACTAGACGTTAAAGCGCAATAAAGTCAAAATAGCATTTTTGTATTTCTTTATAATCTAAAAAGGTAAAGAAACTGTTTCCAAATTTTTAATTCACAAGTTTTACATCTTACATAAAAATGCTTTCAAATTTGGTCGAATAAACCCTTTATCATGGGTGGCGCGGGAGCGCCACTGGGAGCGCCACAGGACGATTTAGCCCCGTGGCGCCGCGCCAACCATTATTAGAGAACGTGGGTAAATTTTGATAATGATAATGATTTGTTTATACATTGATCTAATCACACAGCACTGTTGCATTTTTTTAGTTTGATGAAATGTCAATTGAAAAAATCATACTCACAGCAATCTTTGACAAGCGCGAAATCGAAACTTTATCAAATTTATAGTTGTTTCTTACACATACAAATATAACCTTCAAATTGAAAAATTGGCGATTTCGCGCTTGTCAAAGATTTACTGTTAGTATAATTTTTTTCAATTGACATTTCATCAAACTAAAAAAAATGCAACAGTGCTGTGTGATTAGATCAATATATAAACAAATCATTATCATATGGTAGAAATTTTTATTTTGTGTGCAGCTGGCCAAACCAAATGCAAATTTTCTGACAATCCATAATGTCCATCTCAGACTAGTCCACATCTTTTCTGCTCTCTAAAACATCTTACTGGTTTTGACTTTGCGAATTGCATGCTCTAAAAGTAAAAATCTCGTACATCGTCAACCAAAACGGTTTTTTACTGGCATACCAGTAAGAAAATACTGGTTGCGTCAGTAACCAGTAAAATGCTGATTTCACCGGTAACCAGTAACTGTAACACTCTTTAAATTACTGGTTACCGGTAAAATCAGCAATTTTTTTTTACTGGTTACTGACGCAACCAGTATTTTCTTACTGGTATGCCAGTAAAAAACCGTTTTGGTTGACAGTGTACGAGATTTTTACTGTTAGAGCATGCAATTCTCAAAGTCAAAACCAGTAAGATGTTTTAGAGAGTGTCTAAACATACGCCCAGGGAAAAATCGCCCCTTTTTCCTGCTCTATTCTTAAAGCATTTTTCAAGGCTAGTTGTGTATAATAATGTATGTATAAAACGAAGAATGAATTATCACATCTAAGATTTCTTTTAGTTTCGCATCTCACATATTTGTAAATAAAAATTTGGGGTTGATGGAGCCGATGGAACTTGGAGTTAATAATAGTGAACTTGAAACTGTAAATGGGAAACTCGAAGCCCTAAGCTGGGAACTTGAAGCTGCAACTAAATCACAAAAACATATACCTAAGCCTAAACCAACGTCTAACTCTAAGCTTTAACCGTTTTTTAAAAGCTCCAAGTTCCCATTATTCGCAAAGTACTGAAAGTATAGGGTTTCTAAAGGCCGTAAATAGAGAACTGGCAACTGTCGGAAATTTTTGGAGCAAAGACCATGAAAAATGGGAATTTGAAACCCTTAATAAAAATTAGTTTGGGCTTAAACTTAAGCTTAGTTTAGGCTTAGGTGTAAATTTGGACGTATTTTAGCCTGGAACTTCCTTATTTTTAGTTGCAAGCTTTCTCAGTTCCGTCGACTCTAAATTGTTGTAATCAGCACTGGCGCCACTCAGATTTGCGTTTAAAAACTTTTTTTTATCTTAATAAGCAGAAAGGAATAATAAAAATCCTTCATCCATGTATTATTATTATTATTATTATTATTATTATTATTATTATTATTATTATTATTATTATTATTATTATTATTATTATTATTATTATTATTATTATTATTATTATTATTATTATTATTATTATTATTATTATTATTATTATTATTATTATTATTATTATTATTATTATTATTATTATTATTATTATTATTATTATTATTATTATTATTATTATTATTATTATTATTATTATTATTATTATTATTATTATTATTATTTATTTTTTCCTAAGACAGGAACATACTAAAGCAAGTATACACCGCCTTGTAGTTATATGACCCAATAAGCAAAACCGAATATTTTTTATATACTACCCATTCATTCAGGAAAGATTAAATCAACGCAATCAACATAAAAATAGATAATATATAACTCACTGAAAATAGAAAATAAAAGTTTACATGCACAACCCTAAACAATTATAAAAATTATATTAATTGAATTAATTTTAAATTTTGCGTATTATAATTATAAATTTTGTTATTATACGTACATTACGCGACGATTTGCATAAGTTTTCGAAAAGGTAAAATGGAGAAGATAATTCCCGCGTTTAAAAAATCGCCCAAAATACAAATTATTTGTCATTCTAATTGATTACAAACTTGCACATTTATTAATAAATAGATACAATAAAAATTATCACTTCTGCCTACTTATGTATTCTAACGAGCACAGAATGTTGATTATGTTTCTGAAAGTAAAGCTGTATCTACGAAATTGCGTATTGGGTTATCTTTAGTGACTTTCTTGAGCCTTAAAAGGAAACGCTTCATAATGCTAATTGAATGTAATAGTATGTAAACCCAGCCAATATGCTGATGTAAAAGTTTACTATTCATTCCTTGGATTAGTAGTAGGGCTCAAACACCCCTGGAATTACTTTATACTACCGCTAATTTTACTTCCATTTATGGATCAGAAGCATAACTTTTATGTTCGAATTGCATTAAGGATTATTACCGGAAAATTATATTTCATAACAAAAACAAAACGAAATTATAATTTTATGTACAAATAAAGAAGTGAACAATATACTAGTTCTGAATAAGGGTTTTTTTAGAAAAGGAAGAGGGTACAATGACATTAGCACCAATCATATATAGACTAGTTCGGAATAAGCGTCTTTTACTGTACGAGAGAGGGTACAAAAATAAAAAAATTAAATTTTAAAAAATCTTAGCTTTCTTAGTTTTTGGAAATTTAAACCTATACTTCATAAAAAATTGCTACACGATGATATGTTTCACTACGTTGAAGTGCTGTAATATATCAGCTTTGTGCTAAATAAATTTTTGTTATTTAATTAAACGTCACAATACTTTAAAATCACCACTAAACTAGGATCTTCCTGAACAGTGATTTCAAATTAGTAAAATAAAAATAAAATTTGTACTTTTAAAATGAATAATTTTAAACCTATATCGTTTTTTTATTGTTTTGCTTGTAAAACTATTCAAAATTTAAAAATCAAATTTAAAAAGTCCATTCAAAACTTTTAAATTAGCCATTTTTGCTTTTTATTAGAAACATTAAAAAACTGGAAAACGAGCGCGCCAACCAGGCAGTAATAAGCGAAGCGGCAAAAAACTTCAAAAATTGCCAAAAACTGCTCTTTTTGCAATATTTTAAAAAGTATTTAAGAAATTTTGAGAAATTTGGTTGAGATTTTAAACCAATAAATATTTGGAATGTTTTAAACCGTAAAATGTACTAGTCGCTCGCTGTTTCTCAATTTTCCCTCTACATATGATTGGCGCTAGTAGTTATTGTACCCTCTTCCTAACACTAAAAAACCCTTATTCCGAAGTAGTCTATTGGTGAAAAATTGAAAAACAGCGAGCGACCAGTACATTTTACGGTTTCAACTATTTCAAATATTTATGGGTTCAAAATCTTGATCTTTTTCCCTCAAAATTTCTTAAATACTTCTTAATATTACAAAAGCACAAACATTTTTGGGGAATTTTAGTTTTTTGCCGCTTCGTAGGTACGGCGCTGCTCGTGCACTTCGTTCCCACTTTTTTAATCATGGGTGGCGCGGGAGCGCCACGGGGTGATTTAGCCCCGTGGCGCCGCGCCAACCATTATTAGAGAACGTGGGTAAATTTTGAAATTCAGAACCTTCTTCTTCTTCTTCTTTTTCTTATTATTATTATTATTATTATTCCAACGCTCCATCCTTAAAAGCGATATTCCTCATTCGTTACTGATTGATCAAAAATAAACATGGACTCATTAGAAAGAAGAAGGAATTACGCAACTTTCTTAGGAAGCACTTTTTTCATTTAGGTCCTTGTTATCGATTTATTGATCAAAATAAAAAATTTGAAAAATAGACAAATAAAAACTCCCAACCGCACAATAACAGCCTTTTGGCAACAATAAGGATTGTACAGAGCAGACAACCAACATCCCCTCATAGAAACCGCACAAAAAAGTAGACCGGTTTTAATTTGCGGCAGAAACGGAACCAATTCCCAGCGCCATCTGCTTCAACCGCGCGGAAAACGGCGAAAACAACAGAGCACTTTTTTAATTCTTGCATTACTGATGACAAAATTAATTCAAAGTTTTATTTATTAAAAAATAATAATAAGCGTGGGTGGCGCGGCAGCGCCACGTGCCGGTAATCATCGGTGGTGCGGGGTGCCATACTGCAATTTAACCCACGGCACCGCGCCAACTATACTTAGAAAACGTGAGTAAATTTTGTAATTCATATTCACCACCTTCTTATTATTTGGCGCACGGCATCGCGCCAACTATATTTAGAGAACGTAGGTAAACTTTGTCTGGAGCGCAACTGCACCGCACTAACTATAATTAAACAACGTGAGTAAATTTTGTAATTTAAATTCATCTTCTTCTTATTATTTTAAATTTAAAAAAGTATATCTCGGCAATGGAATAATTATAAACATATGTCATTGCGCAGCTAAAACTATAGTTTATTAGGCTATTTTTTTAATTTAATTGAAAAAAAGTGGTAGACTAGCCCTGAAAAATGCTCTAAAAATAGAGCAGGAAAAAGAGGCGATTTTTCGCCGGGCGTATGTTTAGACAAAAAAGATGTGGACTAGTATGAGATGGACATTATGTGGACAATAAGAATTTCGCATTTGGCTTGGACAGCTGCTCACTGAATAAAAATTTCTACCATATGATAATGATTTGTTTATACATTGATCTAATCACACAGCACTGTTGCATTTTTTTAGTCTGATGAAATTTCAATTGAAAAAATCATACTCACAGCAATCTTTAACAAGCGCGAAATCGCCATTTTTTTCAAATTTATAGTTGTTTCTTACACATACAAATATACCCTTCTAATTGAAAAAGTGGCGATTTCGCGCTTGTCAAAGATTGCTGTGAGTATGATTTTTTAAATTAACATTTCATCAAACTAAAAAAATGCAACAGTGCTGTGTGATTAGATCAATGTATAAACAAACCATTATCATATGGTAGAAATTTTTATTTAGTGAGCAGCTGGCCAAACCAAATGCAAATTTCCTATAGTCCACATAATGTCCATCTCAGCCTAGTCCACATCTTTTCTGTCTAAACATACGCCCGGGGAAAAATCGCCCCTTTTTCCTGCTCTATTATTAGAGCATTTTTCAAGACTAGTATTTCAATTACAGAAAATGCTTCTATTTAAAAGTTTGGAATAAAATTTTTAAATTTAATTTTTAGATATTGAATATTTTTACAATCAAAACATGTAGGTTTGAAATTATTGATTCAAAATCATTGTTCACGAAAATACTATTTTAGTGATGATTTCTAACTATTGTGTTGTTTAATCAAAAAAACAAGATTTATTTAGCACAAGCATTTCAACATGATGAAACATATCATTGTGTAACAATTTTAATTAAGTATCGGTTTAAACTAAAGAAACTAAGAAAATTACGATTTTTTTTTAATTTTATTTTTTTCCTTTTGTACTCTCTCTCGTACAGTAAAAGACGCTTATTCAGAACTAGTCTATAAAGTCTATACAAAATAATAAATAAATATTACACAGTTATGTTTTAAAAAACTTCTAATAAAACTTTATTCTATAAAAACCAGCAGGTTTAATCAAATCAAAAAATACGCACATTATGGTATCTTAATATAGAACAAATATTTTTCAATATCGCAATAAAAATGTTTTATTCAAATTTCAATTTTTATCAACGTTCAAATAATATGGTTCTAATGCAAAATGATGTTAGCAGTAAAAATGTAAAAACCGGTTTTAGTTTATTTTTTATTTCAAATAATTTTTTCAATTATTTTTTTTCGAACGAAATTTTTAAGCCTTAAGATACGGTCGAGGATTGTTAGGTGTGTTTTTCACTTAAATATCAATATCAAACAACAAATATTTCATGAAAGGAACAATAACCTAATTGTACATCCAATTTGACATGGGCATTGCTGAAACTATGGAATTTTTATAAGCATTCTTAAATTAATTATAGAAAACGTCGTTCTTCATTTCTATTTTGTTTTTTCTCAAATTGTAAGGAACGCAGAGCTAATTTTAAAAAATCCAAAATCTGTTTATTTAAGTTTAGCGTTTAATAATTATTATTTTCCGTTTCCAGTGTCGAAAAACGCTTTGATAATAATAAATTTATTTGAAAAAAGAAACAAAAATACCAATAAAAGATAAACAGGAGAAACAGTGTTAAGCTATTTAAACGATATTTTATAATAACGATTATTCTACCGCTGAATATTTGACTCCAGGACATCGACCATTTAAGGCAAAAAAGCTCAATTTTCTAATAAATAATTAAAGTTTATTTAACTTTAAAATATGCTTAACTTATCCGGATTTTTGAAGCTATTTTAAACGTTTGAATAAGTTTTCGAAAAAATAATTTAGTTTACAAAAAATTTCTATATAGGGTAACTGACTTAATTTCGGCCACCTTTTTTTATTTTTTTGAATAAGTTTCTTCTGGCTTTTTCAATCAAGCCAAAATTTGGCCTAAAAATCAAACAATAGCTATATTTGTTATTCCAGTGCAAAATTTGAATATTTCTGTTACAATTAAAAATCAGTGAAGGTTTAAACTTTTTTTAAAAGTGGCCGAAATTAAGGCGCGTGCCATTTATTTCGGCCACCTACAAAGAACTGGCCATAACTATTGCTTAAACGAACAATAAAAATTTCTAAAGGTTGCAAATTTACCCTTAGGTATTGTTCTTGGTACATATAACTTAATTTTTCCCGTTTGCGAACTTTAATAGTTATTAGCAAGACTTTAAATAATTATGTCAAAACCTTAAAAAAACAAGTTTTAATAATTTCTATTTTTTGTTCAATTTTTATTTTTGGCTTAAAAAACGTCAAAACAAACTCAAACGAGCAAAAAAATTTCTTTATAAATACGGCAGTACAATGATATTTAAAACAGCAAAAAACGGCAGGTTCTTTCACCTAAATTTTCAGGTGGCCGAAATTAACGGAATCTTAAAATGCGCAGTTAGTTAAACGCATTGCAAAATGATTTTGAAGAAAATATCAAAACATGAAAATTAACAACTTTGAGCCTTAAATAGACGATATTTTAAGGTTATATATTGCTTCGTTCTAAATTTAATGCAGTTTAAACACAAAGCAAAAATTAGGAAAATGACAGAAAATTCACTTTTTGTATGAAAATGTTGATAATGTAGAATAACAAAAATAAAAAACTTTTGCAAAAACACTTTATTCAACATTAATCCAGTTACTTTTGTGCTAGTTCTTTTGTGTTTTAAAAAAAGCCAATTTTCTAACACCCTAAATTGGTGGCCGAAATTAAGGCGTGGCCGAAATTAAGTCAGTTACCCTACAACATTACTTTTTCATTATTAAAAAAATTAGCACAAAATCGGGCGGGATTCAAAGCCGAAGGAGCCGACGGAGCCTGGAATTTAAAGCCAAAACTAGAGAGCTGTGAGTTGTAAGTGGGAAATTTGGATCCATAAGTTGGGAACTTTCAGTCGAAAGTTTTAACGCTAAAACCTATTCTTAAACCTAAGCGAAGCCTAAATCTAAGTCCAAACCAATTTTTTAAGACCTCCAAATTCCCGTTGTTCGCGGCCCCAAGTTACCAAAAATTCCCGACGGCTCCAAATTCAATGATGAGGAACAGTGTCTTTAGAGCCACCAGCAGAGAACTGATTTAGGGTCGATGGAGCCTAGGGAACTTGGAGCTGGAACTTGGAGCCAAAAATAGGGAGCTTGGAGCCGTAAGTGGGGAACTTGGAGCCGAAAATATAAATTGCTAAAAGGTTTACCTAAGCCTAAGCTAAACCTAAATTTTACCCCAAACCAATTTTTTCCAAAAGGCTCCAAGTTCCCATTGCTCGTGGCTCCAAGTTTCCAAAAGCTTTCGATGGCTCCAAGTTCCCTGCTTGTGGCTCTAAAGACCCCGTATCAGGAAACTTATGGAGTCAACGGAATTTTTTTTGGAACTCCTTTAAGAAAAATTTGGTTTAGGCTTAGATTTAGGCTTCGCTTCGGCATAGGTAAACATTTTAGCGGCTCCAAGTTCCCTGTTTTTGGCTTTAAGTTGAAGCTTCAAATTCCCGCGGCTCTATCGACCCTAAATATTTGCTGTCGTTTTCAAAAACCCCCGTATACCTCGGGCGAGCTGCGGGGAAAATGAGGGGAGAGTTTTGCAACAGCTCCAAACACTGGAAATTCCATCCAAGAAACATCACTAAAATGTAATGTATAAAAAGCATATCGCATAATCGTTCATACATTAAACATACATTAAAATTAATACGTTAAACAAGTAGTGTTTTAGAAATTGCATTATATGATTATTAGTTTTTTTTCAGTTTAAAATTATACATAAAATAAACTATATAAATGGGATTTAGGATCCTTGGAACCAAGGAAACTTGGAGCCGAGCAATTTTAAAACCGATTACGACACCCTAGTGGAAACTAATGCATGTATCCTAAACAAACCTAGGCAAAAACTTTAAAATCAAGAAAAAAACAAACTAGAATAAAAAAGTTAACTTGAAACAGCTCAAAAATTCTTCGGCTACAAGCCGCTTAGGCTCTATCAACACCGTACCCTATAAATTAGTTCTGAATAAGATTTCTTTAGTGTAGGAAGAGAGTAAAATGCAACAAGCGCCAATCATATGCAGAAGGAAAATTAAGAAACAGCGAACGAATAGTATTTTTTAAGGTCTCAAATATTCCAGATACTCATTGGTTCAAAATCCCGACCCCTTCCTTTCCAAATTCTTAAATACTTCTTAATATTACAAAAGCATTTTTTGGGATTTTTAGTTTTTGGCCGCTTCGTAGGTATGGCGCTGCTGGGGCGCGTGGTTCCCACTTTTTTAATGTTTCAATCACAAAAAATGCTTCTATTTAAAAGTTTGGAATAGACTTTTTAAAATTAATTTTTAAATTTTGAATAGTTTTACAATCATAACATTAAATAAACCTATGTAGCTTTAAAATTAGTTTTAAAGCTCAAAAAATTTCAACCTTAGTTTTGCTAATTCGAAATCATTGTTCACGAAAATCCTATTTAGTGATGATTTCTAACTGATGTTTACCCAAAAAACCAAAATTTATTTAGTACAAACTGATATATTAAAGCTCTTCAGCATAGTAAAACATATCATCGTACAGCAATTTTAATTAAATACCCATTTATTAAGCTTAGGATAACTTAAGAAAAGAATGAGTTCAACCAGAAGAAATCAGATCGCCAGGCTAGAAGCGGAGAATGCGCCTCTGCAGCAGAAGTTGGCGGATGTGGAGGAGAGGCTCGCCCAGATGGAGGAAGCACGGGTTTCGGGTGTTGATGTTGAGCTGGTGACTATGGTGTGCGAAAAAATATTTATTCGTTTAATACCTATGATGGACAGTTATTTCAAGCGCATGGAGGTCTGAAAAGCACATGAGATTATGCTGGTTGTTTCTGGCCTTCCGGAAAATGATAACAGGGAAAAAGAAAAGGAAAACGTGGCTGAGTTATTAATAACTCGTTATAGTAGTGATACGGGTGAATTCATCAACCCAATTGAAATTTTTCGTATTGGAAGAGCTAGCGACTGCCCCAGGCTGCTGAAAATTAGGTTAATTAATAAACATAAGTTAGTTAGTAATCAGTTAGTTCATTCAGGCGGTCGCCTAAGGAATTTCACCAAATATGACAAAGTTTACGTAAGGCCGTCTCTGAATGAAGAACAGAGAGTCTGTCAAAAATAGTTGCTTGGCAAACTTTGGGAGCTAAAAGAGCAGAACAAAAAGGTTTCACTTCGGTATTCTGCTGATTGTGATCCCTTTTTGTTCGACATCAATCTCAAAGCCCCCTAAAAGTTTCAAAATAGGATATTTCGCGACTTAATTACCATTATAGTAAACTATAGTTTATACCTAGTATAAAAATTTTGTGTATGAATGCAAGAAGCCTTGCTAACTCCTTAGACGAGCTTGATGTTCTGATTTCAGGAGATAGCCTTATCTATGGTGACTTTGATATCTGCTTTATTTGTGAAACATGGCTCACTGAAACAACTTCTAATGCAATGATCATGAAAAATAGAGAATTTCATGTTTATTGAAGGGATCGACAGCAGCGGCGAGGAGGTGGAGTAGTTCTATTAATTAAAAATATGATAAATAAAAATAGGTCGAATTGCAATTTGCTTTTGTAATAATGTTAATTTTATTTTTTTATTTTTTCATTTGCAACAATTTTAATAATTATAACAATGACGCAATAAACAAGAATAAATTGCGAGTATTTCTTTAAAAATAAACAGGACTAAAAATAATTAATATAATTTTAAACAAAAATTAAATAAACGGCGCTTAATGTTCATTTGTAACAAGATTTTGTAAATTTTAGTAATGTTTAAGCCATTCCAAATAATTATAAATGGACTGGTTGACAGTTCTCCAAAATGAGAATTTGCTTACTTATAAACCTAAATTAAGGTAAATTTGTAGTTTCAAAGTAATATCAAAATTTTAAGGCCGTTTGGAACACGCTATATTATCTTAAAATAAAGTTTTTTAGGGGTTTTGCTTTCGTTTTTTAATTTGTCGCTACCTCATGGCATTTCGGTTTAGTCTATTTTAGACACGTACAAAACTTTATTTATAAGCTTAATCCGCTTTGCCTTCGATTAAAATTCTGCATTTTATTAGCGTGGAAAGGAAACATCTGGATTAATAATTTACTAATTCATTATTAATGAAAATACGTAAAACAAAACCAAATTGGTTTTTTTAACCAGCCTATTAATACCGCAGAATGTAAATGTCAATGATATACTGACTTGGATTTTATGCTTTAATAAATTGTGTTTCTTAATTTATTTGTTACATTTTAATGCATCTAAAAAAATACATAAATTTTTTTATTTCTTCTATAGGGTCTACATATAAAAGAAAAACATTAAAAACAAAATTTTAATAAAAACATAAGCAATTGCTACTACTACATTGTAGATTATTGTTAAAATAAAACAACTATCTTATGTCACATAAAACTGCAGCTGTAAAGATTTCAGTTAACTTCGACCTTGCTTTTTTTGAATAATTGTTCGCGCTGTTTTGAAATGTCGCAGTTTATAAGAAAAATAAAAATTCACACAATTTTTTTCTTCATTATTTGTTTTTCAATATTTTTTTTAAATTTTTATTGACACAAAAATTTTTTGCGGTAGACATCAAAAGAAGTGTGATTTTTAATAAAGCAAGAGATTTTTAATAATCTTCAGAGAAATAGGGCAAAAATTCATGTCAACCAGTTCAATTTATAAATCTCATGTATTACAGTAATCTCACATAATTGGCATACGGTGTAGATTAATTTACATAAACATTTCGCTCCGCAAAACTAATTGGTCGTTCCGTTTGATGTTTAGTTCAGTAATAGTTGGTTCAGTGGTTTTTGTGCGTTTTTCCAACCGAAAATTCGGGTAATTCAATAGTTGCGAACGCATCTCCCCCAGATTTTAATCTCACTTCGCATATCAATTTGAGGATCTTCAAGGATGTGATGTTCGAATTTTATAATGGGTGGTCGTAAAATAAAGATCTGGCGTATAAAAACCGAAAAATAACGCGGTAAGTGACTTATATTCGGCCAACTTTAATATCGACCACCACCGACTGTTATTTTTGCAATACGTTTAATTATAAAATAAACTACATAGATAATGTACGGCTGGATAAACGGCATGGCGATCTATTTAGCCATAAGCAGTTCATTTTATAATTTTGCACAACTTATCGCCGTTACTCTGACACAATAAGTCAGATGCATCGTAAAATACTCGTAACTGTGACTCTTTTTATATCTTAACACACAATTAATATAAACAAAATGAGTCAGAAACACGTTAAATTTATATTGACTGTGACTCTTTGTGTCAGAGTAACGACGTTTTATAAAAATAACAAATGATGGCAGAAATTAAAACTGGTCGAATGTAAGTCAGTTACCCTAAGCTTTTAAAGTGCAGCGTGAGAAGACAATCTCTTTTGCTGTTTCGGTTTTGACGAGGAAGAAAATTGTCGAAACATGAGTGTGGCCCGTCGTTTGGATTGACTAAAAGTGTCAACATGTCGCCGTCGATTTTCACCAAAATATGTCACTGACATTATAAAATGCAAGTGACTGTGACTCATTCTAATATTTTATATATGCTCACTTTTTTAGTTTCGTCCTCATTGTAGCAAAATGAGTCACTGTAATTGTAAAGTAGCCACGTGACTCTGACTTATTCTAATAGTTTATTATGTGATCACATTTTTAGTTTCATCGTCACTATAGCAAAATGAGTCACTGACATTATGAAATACACAAGACTGTGACTGATTCTAAAGTTTATAACGTTCTCCTTGAAACCTAAAATGAGTCACAATAGCATACATTTTTTTTCGCGTAGTGGCTTATTCTACCGTAGTAACGACGGTTTGGTCTTAAAGCGAAAAAAACAAGATAAACTCGGAAAAAAGCAACAAATTGTAATAAAAACATGGTAAACTTACTGGGCTTACTTCTTTAAAAAAACAATTTCATTTAAAAACTAGTTTCAGCTTTTCGTCAATCAATGCGCGAAAATGCAAAAATGCGGAAATGTTCACGGCTTACTGATTGGTAGACACGCAAAAATTTTAGCCGCGGAAAGCGAAATGCCTTTTAACTGGACCTTTAAAGTTTAAAACTATTGGCCTAACTTTGTACTCTCGACTGAAAAATAAACGTAAAATAAATTACTGCTAGTAAAAACTACTGTTGGTATTTTTATAATTAAAAAATAATTAAAAAAAAACAAAATACTAAGGCCAAGCTCACACCGGAATTAAAGGCTGGTTCATACTTATGACAAAACGTCCTTTGGACAAAGTCCAAAGGACAATTTTAGAAAAGCCAAAACGTCCTTTGGACAAGCCAAAACGTCCTTTGGACTTTTTCCTTTAGACGAAGTATGAACGTTACTTAAAATTTGTCCTTTGGACAAAGTCCAAAGGACAAAATTCAAAGGGAAAAGTCCAAAGGACAAAAAGTATAAACATGTTGTCCTTTGAATTTTGTGCTTTGGACTTTGTCCTTTGGACTTTGTCCAAATGACAAAGCCCAAAGGACCTTTTTACGCTGTATTTGTCCTTTGGACAAAGTCCAAAGGACTTTTGTCCTTTGGACAAAGTCCAAAGGACTTTTGTCCTTTGGACTTTGTCCAAAGGACATTTTGTCATAAGTATGAACCAGCCTTAAAAGTGACAAGTGTGCCAAGGCCAAGATCACACCGGAATTAAAAATGACAACACGTAATCCACATCGCAGTGAGACGTGACGCATTGCACTTGTCACTCCGGTGTGAACCACGCCTTAGAACTGATTAACCCCGTACTGATAAGTGACAAATGACAACGCGTATCGCACGCGTTGACACCATTTCCTCGTCAGTTCTCTCTGTGGTGTGAAAGTTTTGTTACTTGTCACTTTTCTTTTTGTAACTTTGGTATAAACCAGCCCTAAATCTTCAATCGTATTTCTTTCGACAGAATATGGTAAAGCCCGATAACTCAAGCAAGAATACCGTAACGGATTTTCACATATAAGAAACAGTCACTGTCAAACATTTTTTTTTTTTTGATTGTGCTTGGTTCGTCCATATAGGTTTTAAATATATAAAAACAGTCGCTCTCATACATATTTACAGTGATTGGGTCTTTAATTAGTAATAAAGGCGACGAAATACCGTCACCTTTACAAGACAAGCGTAAATGACTAAGGTGGCGACAAAATGTTGACACTTTTCCGCGGGCTGGCCTTGATTCGCCGCCCCGGCACCGAATCCGGAAGACGCCAATCGCTGGTTCCTGACCCCGCGGCCCCCTGGAACCGCGGCGCCCGAAGATTGACGTCTTCAAAGCGGTCTTGTGTTGTGTTTTTAGTGTAGCGATGTTCCCCGGAGCTCCGATCTCCGAAGCTCCGAAATGGAGCTCCGCTTTTAGGAGCTCCGGAGCAACATCCAGAGCGCCAGAGCTCTCGAGTATTTCATGAGTAATTGAACGGCCATAAAATATTTTGTCAAAGTTCTTTTGAATAGTATTTTTTTCAAAACTAATTAAACCAATAATAAAACTTATAAACAAATATAACTATAATAACATATATTAAGCTTATATAAGCGTAAAATCGCTGATTTAAGGATTTAAGCTCCGGCGCTTCGTAGTTACCTTTGTTTTAAATAGCCAGAGCTCCGGAGCGTGATATTGGAGGTAGGAACATTACCAGTTTAGAGACCTGAGATCCTGAGCTCCAAAACTATCTTCGCTCCAAATAGCCGGAGTTTCGGGGCGTGACATTCGAGGGTAGGAACATCACTAGTTTAGAAATAGTTCTTTAAGCATGAGAAATCGTGAGTTTTGGCATAGGACATCTCACTAAATATAGCATTGCAACTTTTAATATTTAATAAAGATGTTAAAGTATAGTAAAAAGACCGATTATAATTTGTACATTGCTAATATCGATTAATCGGTTGAAATAATTGATATTAAAAATCAAATTGCAACGAAAATTTTTTACACCCCATAAAAATATTCACTACACAACATTTATTAGCAAAGATGATTGTAGTGCAGAAAAAAGGTCACCTTTTTTCGCATAAAAAAATTTGTCGCAAATTTTTGTATTTTAAAGTAAAAATTTGCATAAAGATAGGAATGCGTTAAGACTCTGTATATGGAAGTTTAGGATGTTTAAAACGCCCTAATATCTCTCGCGGTTTGTAACACAAAATATGCTGTGCGTGCATTTTTATGTTATTACTGGTTCTGTGTTTATATTTAACTTCTATGTAATTTTTTTAAATTTTTTGCTTTTACATAAAACTAGGACACTTTTTGCGTTACGAACATACAGTAATATTGTGGTTTTGTTTCAAAGCAACACAAAACAAGACTAGCCTTTGCTGATGCTTTGGAATATAAGTGATGATGCATTCGGCTAAAAACACGCCGCACACAGCCAAAAGTGCCATTCCGACGCTAAGAAGAATAGCCCAAAGTGGAACTGAATAGAATGAAATTTCTAGAGATTTCCGTAGAAGAGGCTTTCTAATCTCTTGATTTATTAAATGTACCACTTAACCCTGTTTCTGTCATAATCTATGCCGATGTTAGCCCAGTGCGCTGTTTTATAATACATGTTACGATCATTAGATGCTTTTGTAAATATTTACAAAGAAATGAAATCCTATGCTAAACTTAAGCATAGAAATTTGAAAAAAATTTATGCATTTTTTTTATTTTCTTGGAAATTTTTCCAAAAGTATTATGCATTTTATGCTTAACATAGAAACCTAGGCAAAATTTTGTTTTAAAAAGTTTTTTCTTTCCACTATTTCTTTATAGCGTGTGTTTTCTTCGCGGGGATATGGCTACTCAAAATATGGACGAAAAGGTTAAATTTCATAGTTTGTGTCGGTAAGAATGTTATGATGTGAACACAAAAAAAACACCGACCACAAACCGACCAAGTGATAATTACAAAATTTACCTTTGGTGTCCATACTTTTAGAGAAGTCACATCCCCGCGAAGAAAACACACGCTATAGAGAAATAGTGGATAGAGATTATATTTTAAAAAACTGAGTGTTTTCAACGAATGTGGAAATTCTATCACGTGGTATAATACTGTAATAAAGTTACCTCCCATAGACTAAGGTTAAAGTTTTTCAGGCTGAAATTGAGGGCGTAACCGCTCCCCGCCAGGAAGAAATAAACAATAAATTTGCGAGCGGAAAAATTAAAAAAAAAAGTTTTCAGCGGTTATGTAACCAATTATTATTTAGTTGCGTCATGTGTTTCTCTGCACGTGATATTTTCTCAAAAAACTAGTGGTTACTTTACCACTCATCTATTTTCACCCTGATAGAATTTATCTTTAGTCTAGTCATTCTGATAAAAAAGTCCCCTCTACCGGAAACCACGCTAGCGGCGGAACTCAGAGTTTCTGTTGATGTAATAACGCTAGGAATAGGAGTGTATACCACTTTTTCACCGGTTAATACTTGAGTAAAGCAGTCGATATACTCGATAAGAGTTTGGAATACGGTGCGACGGTTCGGTTCCAGAGTTTGAACCAATCTATCGTGTACGTGCGGAGGAAAAATGCCCTTTAAGTGATATTGAATTACCGGAAGAATGTAAGGCCCTAAAATATAATTTTAATTGAAAAATTATCCATATTTTTTACGCAGTAAGAATTCGAACCACGTTTAACTCATGGAAACTGTACAAACTTACGTTCATACATTTGTAAAACAACTTATATTTTGTTGAATCCTAAAATTTCTCAACCCGACATTTATCTCGATAAAATCTGTCAGCGTAAATATACCTGTTAGCTTTAAAATAACTTGGACCGTCGATTTTTTTTCCTTTTTTTGAGGCTAATAAAACACTATAATTTTCCAGTTGAGACCTCAGTAAAAACCATAATGAAATAAATGCATAACCAACTTTTACATGGACAATAAAATAATTCTTTTAATACTCAAGCAAATACTTTGGGAAAATAACGTTATATGGGAAATCTTTAAATTAATATGAAATACTATTGCAAATCTTTATATAAAATACTATTGACTTTTTTTTTGTTGACTTCAAATAGATTGAGTTGTACCTTCAAAAAATCTTCAAAAGTAGAAGATTATACTTTTTTTCCATAAAATATAGATTTTTTCACGATAAGGAATTTCATTAAATTTTTATATTTCTAATTTTCGTTGCCGCGTGTTACCTTACCTTGTAAAGCTTTGCTGCGTTTTCTCTTAAGGTAGAACACCACAGTTAGATTTTGACGGAAAATCTTTTCTAATTAATTTTTACTAACGTAATTTGACCTGCTCATTCAATTTTTGACATTCATTTTTCTTAAATAATTGTTATCGTCCACAATTATTAAACGACACCAATAAAATACATGTGAAAAATACATTATAATATAGTAAAATTCACTACCAAAAATATTCTTTTTTTTCATTTAAAGTATCTTGAATAAAGAACACTTTTTCAATTAAAAAGTTAAAAATTAAAAAAAAATTTTTCGAAGTATAAAATATTGCATGCGAGAGACTCGAACCTACAGGTCTGAGGATCCGTGTCCGACACATTAACCACTCGGCTACTGGCCCATCTGATATTTCTTTCATAAAAGATACTTTTTAACAAACGTGTCGAAATGTAGTTTCTCGACGTCAAATCAAAAAAATTTAAATGAAAATTAAAAAAATTGATTCGCTCAGATTTTAATGGAAGTTTGAAAATAGTTAGACACAAGTCTAATTAATATTTTGAATTGTATTTGATTAAAAAACTAATTCAGGATTTTTTTATTTGATTTTTCTTTTAAAAACATCGATTTTTTTAATTTTCTTAAAATTTTGAATTACGTTTTACTCCAAACCACATCTAAAAGTTGCCCCCTATTTTTCTTTAATTTTTTATAAAACTGCAGGAAAAACTGAGCGTATCCAATTTTTTAAATGGCCAAAAACTGTTTTTTGAGCTAAAAACTATATCTCGAAATAGAAAATTCGGTAAACGATGAAACTATTACCGTTGGATACGTCATAATTTGAGCTTTCGATCGCACTATGCTTTTGTCAAACAACAATTAATATCTAAGTTGATATCTAACTTTTAGTAAAAATCGTCGTAACTGTGGTGTACTACCTTAAATGTACTAACATATTTTGTTAACAGTTTTAGTTTTTTTTTATAATTTTAAGTGACTTTTTTCTAATTTTAATTAAATTTTATTTACTTTTAAAAGTTTTTAAAATCAGTATTCTATGAATCAATATAATTGACTTAAATTCGGACCGCCTTAATTTTAGCCACCGGCCGTTATTTTTTTTCCATGCGAAATGTTATTTAATGACGATATATGGTTAGATGAAATGACAATCTATTCATAGCCATACGCAGTTCATCTCATAATTCCACGCAAGACAAAAAAACAGCCGGTTTCTAAAATTTAGGCCTGACCGACTTTAATTGATTTATTCCCAATAGACGAAGCATTTCACTATCCAAAATTAACCACATTAAAAATTATGAAGATTTTTCAAAATTTCGTGAAAGTTTCCACATCTCTTATATAGGAACGGCCCTACCTGAAACGGTGTTTTGGAAAACAAAGCTATGAAGTATCACAATAAAAAGATCGGCTCGGCACCTAGTCTTCCAGCTACTGGCCAAAATAGAGCTGAATTCGATTCTGCTCAGGTTCAGCTCCTGGAGCGGTTGAGTAGGCAGTAGGGTCTCGCAGCGACTATTGCTCTGTTCAAGTGAGGTAGTATCTTTGGTATACGGTATTTTGTTTATTATATCAAATAACACTATAGGCTAAATTACATCATATTCATTATAAAAGTAACAGATTTTCGATTACTTTTACTTTTACTTGACTTTTATATTTTACTTACTTTTACTTTTACTCTTACTCAACTTTTGAAATTTCAAATATTTTTACTTTTACTCTTTACGGAGTTTTACCTGCAAATACTTAAATTAATTTAAGTAAAATTTGAGTAATTTTAACGAGTAGATTCTCTATGAGCTTGTTGTAAAATGAGTTGCCGAAAAAATTTTAAGCTGCTAACACGCAAAAGACCAATTAATTATATGATAAATTTATTTAAATGAAAATTTATACATAAAATTAGTAACAAAAAACGATGTTTTGCTCCGTTCCAAAATTACTAAAGAAAATAGGTCTTACTTTTACTTTACTTGCGGTGTGGAGTCAAACTTTTTGTCTTCGATTTTGATAATTTTTTGTGAAAACCTTACCCCTGTGCCCAATAGCCCACAAAAATTTTTTCAACAAAATATCTCCAGTGATTCCCGAGTAATGACCCCCAAAAATGACGTTTTTCGACAATTCTGTACGTGAAAGATTGCTCAATGGGTATAACGATTTTCGTTAAAAATTATGCATTCAAAGAAAGCGGCTACTTTCGGCTTTAATTTGATACCTTGATCGTTAAGATTGGTGCAGTATTTGTCGAAATATTGCGTTTCTCGTACAAAAAACACTCGATTTTTTCGCTAAAATACAAAGTGAAGGAAAAAAAGGTTGGGCAATCTTTACAAAATCACTGCCGTCGTTTGGTGCTTTTAACGAAAAAATCGCAGTTTCTTTGTGCGGGAAACGCAATATTTCGACATATACTGGACCAATTTTAACGATCAAGGTATCAAATCAGAGTAGAAAGTAGGCGCTTTCTTTGAGGGTATAACTTTTAATGTAACATAAATCGTAATACCCCTTGAGCAATTTGTTACGTACAGAATTGTCGAAAAATGTCATTTTTGGGGGGTTATAAATCCTGACTCACTGCAGATATTTTGTTGAAAAAAATTTTGTGGGCTATTGGGGGCAGGGGTAAGTAAGGTTTTCACAAAAAATTATCAAAATCGAAGACAAAAAGTTTTACTCCGCACCGCACCTTTAAATAAAATATATGCGACTATAACACTTTTCAGATTTTCAACAGCACCCTATTAACCACAGAATAAGTCAGAGTGACGTGTATTTTATAATGTCTATCGTTCATTTTGCGGTGATGAAGACGTTATTTTCATAAGATTGATATGACAACAAAATACCGAACCTAAGGCTCCGCGTCCAACAATCGCAAGACCAATTTTAAATTTTCCTTTTACTTTGGATCGACAAGGTCGCCTGGGTGGGTGTCAAATATTATCTTCGTTCAATTTTTGCATCTCACATAAGTGGTATTAAGGTCTGAAAATTGCGTTTGCAATTGTCGACTCCCCATAATTTCTTGGTTTGAAATTGACGCAAAAAAATTTTAAACATTATATTTATCATTTTGAATCTGCTAAACACAAACCATGCTTAAAATGTAGCTGAAAATGGAAAATAATGTTTTTATTGAACTCATTTAAACGTTTCGACAAACTAAAGTTGTCATCATCAGTAAAATCTAAAAATACAAAAATTCATAAACATGACAAGAATAAATATAGAACTGTACAGTGACAAGAATGGATATAAAAAAAGATATAGGATGGTAGATAAAACGTTTTAAAGAGAGAAAAGGTAATTTACAAGATTACCAAAACAAGGTTAAACAGTAAACAAAAATTCTTTAATAATGGGGAAAACCATTTTTTGTTTGAAATTGAAAAAAAACGGAGTGCGATATTTAAAAATAAAAGCTAATTTACGCGTACTTTAAAAACAAATTTACACACAAATCCCTGATTTTAAAACATATAAGATAAACAATAAAACACGATAAAAATATAAAAAACATGTGAAAAATTTTATTAGACTTTTTTTAGTTGGAGATACGATGTGGACGGAAAAGAAAATAATAAAACATGCAAAAAATTTTTTTTTATAAAATTATTTGATTGTTATTAAAAACCCAACTTTAAACTGATGATGGAACATAAAAAAGAGAAGTTAAAAATAGCTGACAATAAAATAAGGTTTTTTAAATTTTGGAATGTTTTGGTAAAATATTAAAACAAAAATTTTGGAGAGAAAAATAAGACTTAATATGTACACAGGTGCAAAAACATTAGAACTTATTAAGAAACTTGCAAAACGATGGGATTTATAAAACTTACGTTAGTATGGAAACCATAAAACCTACTATTATAAAACTTACAAAAAAGAGGACCTCAAAAAGAGCATAACATGATATGAAAATAAAACTATACAGAATAAAACTACATACATTCTAAATGATGAATTTTTGTCGTTTAACTCTGGTTTCCCATTAATTATGCCCAAACTTTATATAATTAACAGAAAAAACGCATTATTATCAGTGGTTACAATTTTAAAATCCTTAAAACTGGGCATATTACTTAAGTTACAATTTAATAAGTAATCATTAATAGCTGAGGGTCCCGTGCTTGTTAGTTTTTTTCCTGTCTTGGATGAAACCCGAAGATAATCCGCGATTCTGGTGCCAAGATGGCGGTATGTTTTGCTATAATACCATACCGAAAATCTTAAATCATAATACCAAAACATACCGTCATCTTGGCAACAGAACCGCTAAACATCTTCCGATTCTGGTTAAAAGATATTCCGCAATTCTGGTGCCAAGATGACGGTATGTTTTGGTATTATGATTTAAGATTTTCGGTACGGTATTATGCAAAACATACCGCCATCTTGGCACCAGAATCGCGAATTATCTTCGAGTTTCATCAAAGACAGGAAAACAGCTAACGAGCATAGGACGCTCAGCTATTTATGATCACTTATTAAATTGTAACTTAAGTAATATGCCCAGTTTTAAGGATTTTAAAATTGTAACCACTGAAAATAATGCGTTTTTTCTGTTAATTAAAGAAAGTTTATGCATAAATAATGACAAAATTTATCTGTTCATTTAGAATGTATGTAGTTTTATTATGTATAGTTTTATTTTTATCCCATGTTATCCTCTTTTTTAGTTCCTCTTTTTTGTAAGTTTTATAATAGTAGGTTTTATGGTTTCCATAATAACGTTAGTTCTATAAATCCAATCGTTTTGTTAAGTTCTAATGTTTTTGTACCTGTTTACATATTAAGACTTATTTTTCTCTTTAAAGCTTTGTTTTAATATTTTATCAAAACATTCCAAAATTTAAAAAACCTTATTTTATTCTCAACTATTTTTAACTTATTTTTTTGTTATATTCCGTCATCAGTTTAAAGTTGGGTATTTAATAACAATAAAATAATTTTATAACAAAATTTTTTTACATGTTTTATTATTTTCTTTTCCGTCCACATCGTATCTCCTAAAAAGTCTTAAAAAAAGTCTTATAAAATTTTTCATATGTTTTTTATATTTTTATCCTGTTTTATTGTTTATTTTATATGTTTTAAAATCCAGGTTTTGTGTGTAAATTTGTTTTTAAAATACTCGTAAATTTGCTTTTATTTTTAAATATCACACCCCGTTTTCTTCAATTTCAAACAAAAAAATGGTTTTACCCAATTTTAAAGTATTTTTGTTCACTGTTTAACCTTGTTTCGGTAATCTTGTAAATTAACTTTTTTTCTCTCTTTAAAACGTTTTATCTACCATCCTATAGTTATTTATATTTATTTTTGTCACTGTACAGTTCTATATTTATTCTTTTCATGTTTATAAGTTTTTGTATTTTTAGATCTTACTGATGATGACAACTGTAGTTTGTCGAAACATTTAAATAAGTTCAATAAGGACATTATCCTTCATTTTCATCTATATTTTAAGATCATTATTTCCCCAAGGACAATCAATAGCAGTTTTAAGCCATGCTTATGCATTAAACCACCTCGTAATCAAATTATTTATTATGTGAGATTTATGAATTAATTCTGATGCTATTTTCGAAGGGAAAACAAGAACCTTTTCCTCTAAGTAAAAATACGTTAACAATATTTGACCTGTGATAAAGAAAAAGCACCTTGTAGTTAACATAAGCAACACGACATACGAGATGGTATACTGTCGGAAATTACCGTAATGCCTGCTTGCTTAAATAATAAACTTTCATTTTCTCGTCTATATATCCTAGATTTTAGCTTTAAAAGTTCATATTTATACTTTGTTGGTAATTTTTACATTTCAGACCTTTTGATTAAATCGAGATTTACACAAATAACGTTTGGGTGAAATAATTCTTTTAATTTATGCCTTTTTTTCACAGTTACATAT
>JASAMX010028684.1:0-11474 GCA_030248175.1 Microlaimidae sp. YZB2_3
AAAAAAATTTTCAGGGGGGGGGCTCTGCCCCACCCTCTTAATTTTTGAAAACGTTAAAAAAGCAGAGATAAACGTAGACAAAGCTGTATAATACACTGTTTGTGACCTAATAACCTATTATCTAATGTTTTTAGCGGTAAAAACATGTTTTTTTAGTTAAAAATTACATTAGCACACATTGGCAGAGCCTGGATTTCAGAAAAAAAAGAAATTTAGAGACCTGTAAAATCCCTTGGCTACACCCACATTGTAAACCAAAGCACATGAGCAGCATCTCGACTCCATGTTTTTAGGGGTACCTACCTTATGAAAAAAATTCAAGCCAATGCTATAGGCGGCTGGAAAATTTTGGAGGAAGGAGGTACATAAATCAACCAATATGATTGTTGTAGTACTTATTACTTATAAAAAAATTGTATTAACTTTGAAATAACATTAGCATTTGGCAAGATAAATAGCGAGATATATGTATGTATACTATGAAAAGTGACCGCTGAGTGAAGCAAAACGGAAAAAAAAAATTTGGTTTTTGGGGGTCAATCGGGATACTAAAATTATTTTATAGTTTGGCGCCAAGCGATTAGCGAGGTGCTAGAAAATTTTGAATACCCCCAAATTTTACTATATGGCGACAATTTCGGGGAGGGGCGGCCCCTCCTGGTCACGACCCTGTGGACCGGCAAGCTAGGGCGTGGCTGTTGTTGTTGCATTACCTGAAACTTATTTTATTTATTTATTTCTAATGATCAGATAACAGAATTAATTTTATACTAAGCATAGTCTATGCATAGTTTAATTCATACTGTTTTCATCATATCATTGTATTTTTTTTTATTTTTTTTTCTCTTTTTCTATTTTTTTTCTTTTTTTTTTCATCAACAACATCAAATCTGCGACTTAATTGCCGCCAATATGAATTACAATTGTAACTAATTATCACTTAACATAGCTATCTGACATGACTTTAAAGGCTCAAAAAGAACGCTTATTTAAGTCAGTTTTAAAACTTTTCTTGAATGCATCCAAAGAATCGACAGTTACTTGAGATGGGAGTAGATTGTTCCAAGGTGTAACCACCCTATTTGCAAAAGAAAATTTCCTTGCATTAATTCGGCAGTCTTCCATTGTCAATTTAAATGGATGACCACGGGTGAGCTGCAAGTTAAACTTAAAAAAATCATTGGCTTGCAAATTGTTTAAGCAATGTATAATTTTATAGCACTCATATAAATCAATTTTGTCTCTTCGATCTTTTAACCTTTCTAAACCTAGGTAATTCAGTCTATGTTCATAACCAACAGGTAACAACTTGCATTTATAAAACAAACGTCTAGTGAAATTTTGTTGCACTTTTTCCAAAATGTTTATATCCTTTTGTAAATATGGGTTCCAAACTTCACTAGCATACTCCAGAATCGGTCTAACATAGGACTTATATGCTCTGAGAAAATTATTTCTAGAGTTTGAATTGAATGTTCTAAAAATTAGTGATGTCACTCTCATAGCTTTTTTTGCTGTGATTTCACAGTGTTTAGAGAATTTCATATCATAGGATATATAAACACCCAGGTTATCTCCCCTATGCAGATTATACAAAGGGCAGGCGCTGAGACAAGCCAGGAGGGGCAAAAAAATTTCACCCCTATGGTTGAGACTCTTCGTCCAACATTGATAACAACAATGTTGGCAACCTTTCCCGCTACTGTTCACTGCGCGCAGTGTTCACCAATTCCGAGGTCTTAGCTAAAGGATTTTAAGTCGCAGCCTGATTTTGATCTTACATTTTTAACGTTGTACATGAGCAGCATAGGTGTTCCTGCAAGGCAGTGGTACAGACTCCACACACTTTGGAGCTGCATTTGTCCACTAGTTAGCTAGATGGAAGACTGCCATGCGTAGCCGATGTACAACAACAATCACTCTAGCCATGCCAAGCTGGACTCATTTGTATAAAAGAAAAGATCCAGCAACCAGGTCCAGATGGTTGGTACCCGTAGGCCCTTTGGGTGCTGCCTGAAGGTCAGCATGGTCCTGGTGGCTCAATGGCACTAGGGGGATGGCTAGTGGCTACCATGGGTAAATGGCCTTTTGAAAGCTAGGTCCATACCTCCCGTAGCTTTTTAGGGGAGTCAACTTGGGCTAGACCAGTTTAAAATCCAGAGGGGGTAAGGTTTCCAAACAAAGTCACATTAAATCATTTATTTAAGTTTTTAAGCACTAATATAGAATTTTATATACTAAAATAGGCTATTTATGTATAAAAAGAGTACAATGTACTGTTTTTTTACTTTAAAACCGTGTTGGTGACAGTAAATTTTGACCTAAATTTTCTACCCAAAATTTGGCTCAGAAGGGGGGGGGTCGATTTAGAATTTCAAAGGGGGGTAGGGTGTCAAAATTTAAAAATTTTGGGGAGAGGGGCCTCCTAGATTTCTTTCAAGGGGAGGGGGTGTCCGAAATTTCGAGGCTAGGGGAATGGACCCTGTCCTACCCCCCATGATCATATATGTCTCCAAAATTTTCTATTAAAAAAGTGTCATTTTGTATTTATACATATTTTCTTTGCGTGTGTGTGTGTGTGTTTAAAAAGTACACTCACAAACAGCTTGTACAATCATAGTGTCAACTTTTTCTGGACTAAACTTCAGCTTGTATCTGGAGAGTCCGTGGGCAAGGCCAAGATTCATTGCGCACATATCTTTCTTAGGAATGTCGCTGATCAGGGTGTCCATCTGGGTCCGTATGCAGCGCATCAACTCCTGGACGGCGCTGTCAGCAACGCACGGAATATCCAGCGCATCCTAAAAAAGCAATGTCTGTACAAAAATTTCCTAAACCAGCGACAAAACTCCATGTTTAAGCTGTAATATAATATATCGCTAAAAGGGCAGAGAATTTGTATGTGGCCATACATAGCTCAAATACTTAGAATTATTAACAACAGAAAAAAAGTTTAATATTAACATTAGCTTTTCATAAGCAGAGGGAAAATCCCCCACCCCTTTGGTGTCATCCAAGCAGCTTCCTCCACAGATGAACACGGTCAAAAAGCTAGGGGGTGTTTAGTTTACCCCGAGTAAATGAGATTTCAAAAATCTAGGAGGGGGTCCTAGGGGGGTCAAACCCCCCCCCTAGCTTTCTAGGGGAGGTCGACTCGGGGTGGAAGATTTTAAAACCTAGAGGGTGGTCAGGTTGGGTACAATTTCCAAAACAAAATACTTTTAAATAATAGTTTTTTTATAAGATAATACTACATTTTATTGAATAAAAAGTGATATTTAGGTATAAAACGGTGTAAAAACATTAATTTGTGTTAAAAATTCACGTTTTTGGAAGAAAATTTAGTATAAAAAAGCACTTAAAACTTTCTCGAGAGGGTAGGGGGGGGGGTAAGATTTCAAAATCCAAAGGGGGGTCAGGGGTAACCCTCCCCCCTGGATTTTTTCTAGAGGGGCCCCAAAATTTTGAGGCTAGGGAGGGGGGTGGACCCCACCCTACCCCCACCTTGTTCATCTATGGCTTCCTTGCAGCAACACTAACCTTGCAACAGCAACCTTGCAGTAACCTGCAAATTATTTGAACATGCCAAACAAGGACTATGCATTTTGGTTTCAGGCTAATTTTTCAAAAGACCAAAATTGCTGCTTAAAAATCATTGCATATGCTGACGAAACCACCATCTACACAACTGGAAACAAAATAGCCAAAATGGAATCAAATTTCACCAACTATCCAAATTCACTCAATCAATATCTAAGCAAAAATCTCCTCCAATTATCAACAGAAAAATCCCACAATAACGCTTTTCTCACTTTTATCTCAAGAATACAACTACCACCCAAAATTGACCATAAACAATTAACTTTTACTACTCAACAAAAATTTTAATCTCCTGGGTGTCACTTTCAATCCAAAACTCAATTTCAACAACCACATCACCAATATTAACAAGGCATCCAGATGCAATAGCATAGCATTCTCAAAGCCCTAGCTGGAATGAAAAAAGCTGGGGCCAACATAAGGAAACAATAATTGCCTCATACAAAGTAGTGAGGCGCCCCACCATCAACTACAAAGCACCAATATGGACATGAAACCTATCTAAATTTTACTACCAAAAACTCCAGGCCATTCAAAATTTAGCCTTTACAATAGCAACCGGTTGCCATAAAATGGTCCCTACCATAGGTGAGAACTGTCGGGGAAGCTAGGGGGGGGTGGTTAACCAGGGTAAATCGAATTTTGAATTTCAAGAGGGTCCCAGGGGGGTCCGAACCCCCCTAGCTTTTTAGGGGCGGTCAACCTGGGGTGCAAAATTTTGAAATCTAGAGGGTCATGGGTCAGGTGGGGTCTGGTGTCCAAAGTAAAACAGTTTTAAACCATAATAACTTTAATAATTGTTCTTTTTAGGATAATACTACATTTTATTGAATAAAAAGCTATATTCTGGTATAAACAGGGTGTAAAAGCATGAATATGTGATGAAAATTCACGTTTTTGGAAGAAAATTTAGTATAAAAAAGTACCTAAAAATTTCCCGAGGGGGAGGGGGGTCAGATTTCAAATTCTAGAGGGGGGTCAGGGTTAAAATATTCAGAAATTTGGGGGGAGGGGGCCCTAGATTTCCATCTAGAGGGGGTCCCAAAATTTTGAGGCTAGGGGGTGGACCCCACCCTGCCCGCCTTTCTCACCTATAGTACCTACAGATCATCTTTATCAAAACAAGAATCAAAAGTTTTACCAATTGAAAAACACACGGCACTTCACTCAACTCAATTTTTAGCCAAAACATTATAGCCTACTCATCCATCAAACACAACAACAGCCGACTCCACCAGATCATGAAACACACTCTATAATCCAAATTGGGACCAATAGCCAAGAACTTTTACTACCCAAATCTCTCTGAAAAATCAATACAAGCAAGAATATACAACACAAGAGAATGTCTGACTGTACACTAAGCTTTTGACCAAAATTTTGCAAAAAAAAGTCGCACTTTTAAATTCATGTGCGAGTTTTCTTGCAAAAATCCACCATTTTCTGCTAGTTTTCCCGTGCTGCAATTTTTAACACAGTGTTAGTTTTCTTGCAGTGGGGACTGCGACTTCTTTTGCACTCAAAACTGCTGTATTTGCACTGTGATTATTTTAGCGTTGCAAGTCTAACTGCATAACAAAAAAAACAGAATACTGGTGATCATTTAAAATAGACTAAAACACATCAAAACTTGTTTTATTTAATTTTAAATTAGAGAGTTAACCGCAAGGGATAAAATGCCATTTTATTACTTAATATCACAGACCTGTGCACGGTCTGAAAATTCCCCCCCCCCCCGTTTTATTGGAGGATTTGCCCCCCCCCCGTTTTATTGCCCCCCCCCCCCTGTCAAAAAATAAAAAAGTATTCTAAAAATATGACGCCATTTTTGACCTATGATGACGCCATCATCGCGAATTTTTTGCAGTTTTTAGCCTATTTCAATGTATTTTAAGCCATTTTAGACCTATTTTTACCTTATTTCCGCTTTTTTTGTCCCTTTTTTTCCCTTTTCCCTTCTTTTTTTCTCCTTTTTTTTCTCATTTTTTTTCTTTCCCCCCTGCTTGCCCCCCCCGTGCCCCCCCCCAATTTGGAAGTTCCCCCCCAGTTTTAAGCCCGGGGGGTGGGGGGGCAGTGCACATGTCTGATATCATAATATTATGTCTGGAGTAAGGGATATAAGGACTTGAAAAATATTAATTGTAGCAATATATTTTTTTTGTATTGTATTGTATTTTATTTTGTCTAAGCAGGGACACACATAAGCAATAGACACATTGCACTGATTTTGTATGCAACACGAAACAGAAGACTAGTAATAATATGAAATACATTAAACCAAAAAGTCAGCCCACCAACCGCTTTTGTCCCATTAGGATTCGCGACTCCCATGGAAGATAAGCGATTGGCACCCTAAAACAAATTGGCTGAAGTATTTCAAGATTTGCAAAAAAAAATAAATACCTACATACAAACATAATAATTAAGGAATATAATATAAAGAAGTAAAAATATTATATCACATTATAAAAAGGAATATTTCCAAAAAGATCATGCAAAAAATTACAATCACGCATCTAACAATAAAATAGTTTTTTTGTTAAGTTCACACAAATCTGTATTTACACTATTCCAAAGTCTAATACATTTCCTTAAAGCAGAAAAGTTTGAACGATTCAGAGACTTAGTAGGAAGTTCATACTCATGACGATTATTTTGCAGACGTTGAGATCTTCTGAGATTATGGGTTGCAGTCAAAAACAAATAGTCATGTGGTGGAATCCTAAACTCATGGTGATAAGAATAAATGAGCCTTGTTTGATAACTTGCTGCAGTTAATCCTATCAAAGGAATTCTACTTAGATGTTGTAGGTGTTTCTATGAATTGACATAGTTTTTAAAAATCATTTGGAGTCCAAATTTAAGGGCTTTATCTAACAAAAGTCTGTCTTTTTGGAACACTGGGTAATAAACTGCAAGTCCATATGCCATTGATGGAAAGATTGTACTAAAAAATATTTGATTAAGAATTTTAGAACTAACATTTTTACCTAACAGTTTAGCTAAGGCACCAGTAGATTTACATAATGCCACACTTTTAATTTCCACATGTTTGCTCCAAGACAAACGCTCATCTACAGTCAATCCCAAATATTTATAATTTTTAACCCTCTCAATTATATGATTGCTAAGCTTTAGATCAACATTTAAAAAAGTATTTTAGATCTTTAGAGCTTTAGATCAACATTTAAAATCTAGGGGGGTCAAACCCCCTAGCTTTCTAGGAGGGGGTCGATCCGGGGTAAAAGATTTTGAAACCTGGAGGGGGGTCAGGTGGGGTCCAATTTCTTGAACAAAATACTTTTAAACCATTAAATGTTTAATAATACTACATTTTATTGAATAAAAAGCGATATTTAGTTATAAAAAGGATGTAAAAACATGAATTCGTGTTAAAAACTTCACGTTTTTGAAAGAAAATTTAGTATAAAAAGTACTTAAAATTTTTTCAAGGGGAGGGGGGTCAGATTTTAAAATCTAGGGGGGTCAGGGGTCAAAAATTTGAAAATTTGAGGGGAGAGGGGCCCCCTGATTTTTTTTTCTTAGGGGGGGGTCCCAAAATTTTTGAGGCTAGTGGGGGGTGGACTCCACAGAACCCCCCCTTGTTCATCTATGTACCCTATCGCAACACCCCCCTAACCTAGCCCTCACGTAATGTATTTTTTGAACAATTTAGTGAAACTTATTCACTGAAATTTTTTACACGCATTGTGAATGCGCGCTGTTTTTACAATTTTAAAAAAAATTGTTCACTAGTCATGATTAATTTTAAAACCATTATTTTCTATTTTTATTTGACTGATATTATATTTCTAAGGGTCACATTGCTAATCAATTTACTTTTATTAAATTTCCTAGCTTGGCATCTGCGACAGCAAGTTTTTCATGAGCATCGCTGTTGTAAGCTTTTTTTAAAAACTTTTTTAATCCTTTTCCACATTTCTTGCCTTCCAACAATGAATTTACAGCTAAAAAAGTGCACATATGTTATACTTTTTGTAAAATATTTTTTTCTAATTTGTGCTTTTCAAGCTAAAAGTGGCCCAATTTTGATTTGATGGGCACAGGAGGGTTAACCTCCTGCCTCCAAAAATTCTGAGAGGGGGTTACGGTTAATTCACAATCATTTGGAAGTGGGTGGGGGGAGAAATGATTAAACACTCACTACAAGGAAGTCGCTGTAAAAATTACAATGTTGTTGATCATCATAGATGTTTTCGACCTGGGGTGCGAAATTTTGAAATCTGGAGGGGGGAAATGTGGGGTTTGGTGTCCAAAGCAAAACAGCTTTAACCCACAATAACTTTAATAATTGTTCTGTTTATAGGATAATACTACATTTTATTGAATAAAAATCGATATTCTGGTGTAAAAAGGGTGTAAAATGAATATGTGTTAAAAATTAACGTTTTTGGAAGAAAATTTAGTATAAAAAAGTACCTAAAATTTTCCCGAGGGGGGAGGGGGGTCAGATTTTAAATTCCAGAGGGGGGTCAGGGGTAAAAAATTTGGAAATTTGTGGGGAGGGGGCCCCTAGATTTTCGTTTAGGGAAGTACCAAAATTTCAAGGCTAGGGGGGACCCCTTTTTCACCTATGCCCCCCTCACTAGAAAAAATGCAGGGCCTCCCCCTCCCCCCAAGGCTCGGGAGCGGTTCGGCCTGACCTCCCCATAGCAAGGCCGACCCCTCTCCTCTCTTGACCAATTTAGAAGTATAATTTTTATTTACTGTCAAAAACACGGGTTTTCAGTTAAAAACAGTGTTGAAATACAGTTTTTAGGCCTAAATAGGCTGTTTTAGTATACAAAATTCAATATTAAACCTCAAAACACTTAAATTTATTGATTTAAAAAACTTTGTTTAAAAATCGGACCCCCCTGACCCCCCCCCTAAATTTGAAATCTCGCACCCGGTCGACCCCCCCTAAAAACGCGGGGGGTCCGGACTGCCCTGGACCCCCTAAAAAATTTTGGCCTTCCATCTGGGGGTGGACCACTCTTAGCGGACCTGACCAAAAACATCTATGTTGTTGATTGTAATACAGTATCAATTAAATTTTGTTTTTAAATTTTTCTTTTTTATTTGTATTGATATATTTTATTTTATTTTTTATTTTATTAAATAGGAAATATCAACTATTAGTTTCTAAATATTTTAGATTAGAATACAATTTATAAAATATCTACACAACTATATTACAAACGAAGGGTGTGAATAGAGCTCACAGCCACAATGCAAAACTAATTTAACAATGAAAACTGCTCAGGATGACAATTGCCACAAATGGAAGAAAAGTTTTTTCTGCTATAGGTTTTTAGAAGCGCAAAAACGTTTAATTAAATTTACTGCCTATGCCCCTCTTACCTATCCAGTATTTTTCAAACTGCACAAAACAAAATATGAGATTTCACGTTAATGCCGAAAGATCTTTTTATAATCAACCCTTAATATTATTCCTGCCTAGCTGCAAAAATATATAAGTAATAAATTCTCAAACATAGACAAATTGGTCCATGTAGAGATAACGTAAAACTTGGGTTTGGCAGAGGGTTTTATTGCATAAAACACTTATTTTGACTTTAAAACTTAAGTTTGAAGGCAGTTAGAACTCATTTTAAAAATAATTGTCCTGGGGGTCAATGGCATCAATCCTGCTCCAATCATTGGGTAAGCGGAAAGCTTCCCAGATTTTGGAGCAGATATACGCAACCCCTGAATTTTGGGACGGTATCCAAAAATGTTTTGGGTATGCTACAACCATAGGTGGGTTATACCCCCCAAAATTTTGAATCTGCCGATACTCCCCCCCCCAAAAAAAAAAATTCAGGGGTCAGGTATGCCCCGTCCCCCCCCCAAAATCTGAGAGGCTGCTCAAAGCTCACCCATGATTATATATACTGCATTAGCGTTTTTAGTGCTAGTAGCGCCCCCCCACCCCAATTTTAGGGAGGGGGTATCTAAATTTTAAAAAGGGGGTGTTGGCAGTTTTGACATTTCTTTGGGAGTATAATAAATAACCTCCACTAAGTGGCGTGCCCTGGTGGGGGGCGTATAGGAGGGCAGGGGGTTATATATATATAACCCCCATAAATCCCAATTATAGCTGACACCCCCCCCCCTAAAATTTGGAGGTACCCCAGACCTGTGCACACCCCGGGGTTATAATGGGGGGGGGAATTCCAAAACGAGGGGGGGCACGGAGGGGGTAACTTTTTTGAAATGGGGGGGCAATAAAACGGGGGCAAGAAGGGGGAAAGAAAAAAAAAGAAAAAAAAGGAGAAAAAAAGAGAAAAAAAAGGAAAAGGGAAGAAATACGCTTAAAACTGCAAAAATTTTGCAATGATGACGTCATAGTTTTTGGGTACTTTTTCATTTTTCCGTGGAGGGGGGCAATAAAACGGGGGCTAATCCTCCAATAAACCGGGGGGCATTTTCAAACCGTGCACAGGTCTGCCTACCCCCCAAAATTTGGGGGGTCCCAGTACTAAAAACGCTAAAAAAGGAGTGAGGTATACCCCCAAAAAAATTTTAGGACCCCCAAAATTTGGGGGGTCAGATATACCCCCCAAAATCCGAGAGGCTGCCCCCTCCTCCAAATCCCAATTATAGCCGACACCCCCACCCTTAAAATTTGGGGTACCTCGGACACCCCCATTCTCCTAAAATTTGGGGACCTCAGTACTAAAAACACTAAAACTGGGGTATTTGAGGTATACTCCCAAAAAAAATTTTGGGACACCCCATCCCCCAAATGATGGGGGTCGGGTATACCCCCAAAATCTGGAAAGCTGGCCACTTATGAGAGGGCGGCTCCACCCCCCCCCCCCCCAAAAAAAAAAATCCTGCAAAGCCGGATTTTTTCGCAAGGGGAGAGACCTTTACGTGGTTTTTTTTTGAATTTTGGGATAGAAAAATTTTTTCTTTTTTATAAATACAGAATCTTTCCTAGTGCTTTCCAAAAGCACATTAATTGTCAAAAAATCAAATTTTTCATGCTTCACGGGTAGTTTAAATTAATAATTTATCTTAGTTTTTAAATTTGAAATCAATGGGATATGCCGTTTAATAGTGAAGGCATTCATGTTAAATAAAACTACAATGAATATCATTAAACTTTTGTTAACGTTTTAAACACATGTTTAAAATTTAAAAAGACATAAAAAAGTTAAATTTTGTAATAAATATCAGCTGGAATTAAAATTTCTTGTGTGTTTTTGCACCTTAAATAAAAATTTTCTTCCTCGAGGGGGCATTTGGCCCCACGGACCCCCTGCTAAGTGGCTCTGCCCCTTGCCCCCGCTGGGATACTCGTCTTCCAGTCCCCCCATTAAAGGGGGCTACCGCCCTCATACCCCCCTTCAGGGTTATTATTTCCCCCTCCCAGACCTCCCCTGAAACAAAATCACGTCCTCACCACATTCCAAAAGAATCTCACTAGGAAAATCAAAAACAAGAAAAACACCAACCCATTTGAACTGACTACCTTAGAAGTACAAAAAGCAATTTAACAAGCCAACAACTCCAAAGCTTTTGGTCCAGATGGCCTATCTGTTTTTTATCTCAAAAACCTTGGCTCAAATGATTTAAGATCCCTCACTCTCACTGACTTATTCAACGTATCTCTCAAACCAGCGAAATTCCAACAAAGTGAAAACAATGTCACATCATATCTATCTCAATGCCAGAAAAAGACCTCAACCGCTCTAACTCCTAGAGACCAATAAATATCTCTACTCTGCCCAGCTAATAAAAATCTTGAGGCACTAATTCACTCAATTTTGCTCAAACATCTCCACCAACAACCAAGTCAGCATGGATTTAAGCCAAACCATTCTACTACAACTGCTCTTCTACATCTCACAAAGGTAAAAAAA
>JASAMX010028687.1:0-25121 GCA_030248175.1 Microlaimidae sp. YZB2_3
GGCAAATAAAATCTAGCTGACCGCGAAAATTGCAGTATTGAATCGACCATTTAACTACAAAACCATTCAAAATTTTCAACGAAATCGGTTTAATAATAAAGATTAAAACCCGTATTTAATTAATTATTTATCAATTTACTTAATTTAAAACCCAAATGTAAATTTTTAAAGAGCTAAAGATGGTTAATTCTAGTATATTTTGTAAAAAGGTGGAATTAAAAAAAAATCTGCGTTCTTATTTGTTTTTAAAAAAAACACTTCATTACCGCACAATTTTAATTGGTCCCCTCATGTCTGCATTCTAATTTTCAGCGTCAGCCAGATATAATTCAACCATAGTAAAAAGTGAAAATTATCAATTTTGTTAATGATAGAGCGAAAAAGCTTCTAGATGTCTCGTTGTGCAAAAGAAATTTTTTTGTTATTAACATAAGATTAATTGCCGCCTTTTGTCAAGTAAGGTTACAATACCATTGATTGATCACCCGATGTATGTTAATACTACACCTGTGTAGCGCGTGAAACACGCCTGTAAGGTTTTCGGAAGTTTTTTTATTTATTTTTTCGCGTTCGCATGGTCTTTCTTGTTTTTTAACTTAATAATTATTTTTCTTTTTGTATTCGCTTGATAAGTTTTGGTATGTATAAGGACGTATTTTATTTTGCATACTGATAAGCTCAAAAATAAGATAGGTCATTAAATATTTTTTATTAAAATTTTTTTTTGTTTTATGTTTTGCTTAGTTAATTTATTTTTGTTAATTTTTACTTTTATTTGCCTTCGCAGGAAGGGACACTTTGGCATAAAGCTTAATAATAAAAAGTGTCTATGCTTGGAGCGAAACACTTTTATGCTTTTTAGACAAAAAACTTTATTAATTTACCAAGCATTATTTTGATTCCAAATTGATTATTTTCATTATCATTAGGGGCATGTAAAAAATTTTTTTTATTTTTTTATTTGGTTATTTTAAGATTAATTTTTTTACAAGCCTTTGTGGCATGTTTGTTTTTTTGTTTTCAACCCCTTTTTTCATTATATGTTTGCTGTTTTCTATTATAGAACTTCGAGCCGATGGATGCATTTTTTGTAAGAAATAATTTTGCATAAGTTTAATTTTAATTTGCATAAGCATATGGGTCGAGGACAAGTGATTGGTCGTTCAGTATGATGAATAGTACGTTTAGTGTTTTTGCGCGGTTTTCGAACCAAAAAAATTGAGGGGATTCAACCATTATGAACACACTTTTCAGAACTCAATCTAGAATTCTAGAATCAATTCTAGAATCTCGCGGTTACATGAGATTCTAGAATTAGAGCAACCTTTCCGTTTGACCATGAATTTTTCAAAATAAAATAATATATATAGTAGATTTAGAGAATTCGGAGCCGATGAAACTTAAGAGGTAACACTACTTGAAGCTAAAAATCGGAAATCGATCAAAGTCACGTAAGTTAATAATTTGCATATGTTTTAGTTGGAAAGTGCGTTCGCAACTGTCTGAACATATTAATTTTTTTTGTTGGAAAACCGCGCAAAAACTGCTGAACTGCTGATCATACGGAACAATCAATCAGCTGCGTGCCAACTATGCTTATGCAAATTGTTTCTTACGTGACTTTGGTCGATATAGGGTCTTGAAATTGGAAATTGGATCTGGGACTGGGAGCTTGGAGCCAAAAGTTTGAAACCTAGAACCAAGAATGCATAAGAGTAGAGAATGTCCGACTATGTATTAAACGGTTGTTCAAATTATAGGTAGATTATTCCACAGTGTAAATTTTTTATCATGTAAAAAATTCTACTACGACCTGTGGAATAATCTACGATTTGTGGAATAAACTACATGACAATTTTTTTACGTAATACTGTAGATTATTTTACATGATAACTGTGAGTTTGCAAACAAAAAAAACTGTAAACGTATAACTCTTTGATGATGTTTTTTTTCACGTGACGTTAAATATTCGTCAAAATACGTCAAATATTCACCAAATTTTGTTTAATTCAACGTATAAATTATTTTACATATTAAAACATCAAATATTTCGAATAATTTATATTATTCCACAGTATTATGTAGAAAAATTAGTTGTATTAATTTTGCGTTTACAATTCTGTACTTTGCAAACTTTGAACAGCAAAAATCTGTGAACGTAAAATGCTCAGATGAGGTTTTTTCCACGTAATGTTGTCGAATATTCTAGGTTTTTTGTTGCATCGGGCGTATAAATAATTTCATATGTTAAAACATGGAAAAACATCATTTATGAGTTTTGCGTTCGCAAATATTTATTTCTACGTGATAAAAAATCTACACTGTAAAATAATCTACCTACAATTTAAACAACTGTTTAACACACAGTCGGAAGTTTTCTACTCTTATGCATTCTTGCTATAACCAAGTAAGGGTAAGCTAAGTTTATACCTATAACCAAGTTTAAGCCAACCTAAGTTAAGCTAACTTTAAGTTTAAAATTGTTAAAACTTATTCCTAATTTTACGAATCCAAGTTTTGACAGGGCGCTGTTTCATAAAAGTTAGGAACATTCAATTTCTTTGTAAAAAGTCAATTTTTTCTTTGTAAGTGACATTATTCTGGCGTTTGCCAGCAGAAATGTTGCCGCACTCACGTTTTATTGGTCAAAGCGCTCGTTTTTTAAAAGATGGCGGCTAAAAAATGTTCAGGTGTACTATATCAAACACGAAGTACGGTCATTTTTGTTGAATCAGCCCAGTGTATGTTTAACATTAGGATCTTTAAAGTTACAAAGAAAAAACTGAGATTTACAAAAAAGAATGGGGTTTTTACAAAGAAATTAAATGTCCGTAACTTTTATGAAACAGCGGTCAAGATCTCTGCTTACGGCTTTAAAAGCCTCGTACCAAAATAGGAAATTTGAGAAGTCAAGAATTGGAGCCTAAAGTTTTTAATCAATAAAAACTTTAGTTAACATTAAACCTAAAGCCAAATTGTTGATAAAAATGTCGAAGTTAGAGCTAAAAGTTTCGAAATTGCTATAACCTACACAAGATTAAGCCTTATCCTAAATTTAAACTCATATAATTTAGTAATTTTTTACTTTTCATATAAAAATAAATTTATATAAATTAACGATAACGGAATAATTACCGTTGATTGGAAAAAAGGACCATTTTGAAGTTCGTTGCTCATTGTCAATTGCAAGCAGGCATTTTTCTTCTCCTGCATTAAGGCGTTGTAATGTCTTAGGTACATATTAATGACGGCAAACTCCACTAGAGTTCCAAATAGAAATAGTAAACAACCAAAAAGCCAGAAATCCAAAGCTTTGGCGTAGCTAACTGGCGGAAGACTGCTTCTGATACCTGAAATTTTTGTATAAATAAAAAATTCTTTTTAATTCAGCATATTGTAAGAAATTCTGTTTCCAATATTTGACTTCTGTTGTTTGTTCGCAGCCAAAGTTCCATACGATGTGTTTTAATTTGCATGGTAATAGTTGGCGCGCAGCTGCTTGGCAGTTCCGTATGATGTTCAGCTCAGAAAAATTCGTTCAGTAGTTATTTTGCGCAGTTTTCTAACAAAAAATTAAGGTGATTTGACAGTTGCAAGCGCACTTTCCACACCTGAATATCTCTTATGTGACTTTTGTCAATTACCAACGCTATTGGCTTTAAAGCAGTATACGCAAGACCCATATTACTCAGCGCTAACTGCGCAAGCAAGTCGCATACAACGCACTACTATTACAATATAATCACAGTATGACATGTCGAAGATGGTGCTTGATTTTGGGTGCTTCAGTCAATACACAAAATGAACGTTCTGTCACTGCGCCACAAGTTATTCATTAAGCCTTCTATATAGTCGTTACTACGACAAAAAAAGTCACAATTACAGGTATTTTTGACGATTCTGACTCCTTGTGTCATAGTAATGACGATATGGTTTTAAGGTGAGCATAAGTTTTATCAAATTGCCAGATTCTTAAGTTTTGTATATTTTTTCTGAAACAAAAAAAATTGGTATTGATGAATTTACATGTTTCAATCAAAAGAATTATTTTTAAGTTTTAAAGAGAAACACGTTTAAACTGTAGAAAATTCCAATTAAACTCTTCCCAGAGAAAGAAAAAAATATCACTTCATGGGTGGCGCGGGAGCGCCACGGAACGCGATTTAGCCCCTCGGTGCGGCGCCAACCATTATTAGAGAACGTGGGTAAATTTTAAAATTCAGAACCTTTTTCTTCTTCTTCTTCTTCTTCTTATTATTATTTTTATTATTATTCCAACGCTCAATCCTTAAAAGCAATATTCCTCATTCGTTACTGATCAATCAAAAATAAATATGGGCTCATTGAAAAAAAGAAAGAATTACGCAACTTTCTTAGGAATCTCTTTTTTTATTTAGGTCCTTGTTATTGATTTATTGATCAAAATAAAAAAATGAAAAAATAGACAAATAAAAACTCCCACTCTTAAAAACAATAAAAAATCGGTGGCACGGGAACGCCCACTACAATTAGCCCCACGGCACCGCGACAACTACCTAACTAGAGCACCTGGTGAATTTTTCTAATTCATGTTTATCATTTTTTCTTCTTATTATTATTTATATTAAAAAATATATAATTCCAATCATCGGTGGTGTGAGTACCGTACCGCAATTTAACCCACGGCACCGCGCCAACTATACTTAAAGAACGTGGTAAATTTTGTAATTATTTCATCATATTCTTTTTATTATTATTATTTTTAAAAATTATAATTGCAATCATTAGTGCGCGCCATCCCGCCAACTATATTTCAAGAATGTAGGTAAACTTTGTCTGGAGCGTCACTGCGCCGCACTAACTATTAACTATAATTAAACAACGGGTAAATTTTGTTATTAAATTTATCTTCTTCTTACTTACTTATTTTTTATTTTTATTATAAACGAATTATAAATGGCGCCGGAAGCGCCACACGAGGAGTGAGCCCCACGGCACCGCGCCAACTGTAAGTAAAAAACGTGGGTAAATTTGATATTATGTTCTTCTTCTCCTTATTATTAATAAATTATTTTTCAAACGCTTAACCAGCATTCCTCGCTTGTTAGTGATTGATAAAAAAACATGGGTTCTTTGGAAATCGTAGAAAATTGTACAATAATTCTTAGGAACTACTTTTTCTTGATAAATAATATGGGTTCTATCGATAATATTAAAACTGTTAAAAAAGTATATATCGGCAACGGAATCATTATGAGCATATGTCATTTCACAGCTAAATCTATAGTTTATTAGGCTATTTTTTTAATTTAATTCAAGAAAGTGGTAGACTAGACTTGAAAAATGCTTTAAGAATAGAGCAGGAAAAAGGGGCAATTTTCCCCCGGGCGTATGTTTAGACAGAAAAGATGTGGACTAGTCTGAGATGGACATTATGTGGAATATAGGAAATTTGCATTTGGTTTGGCCAGCTGCTCACTGAATAAAAATTTCTATCATTTGATAATGATTTGTTTATACATTGATCTAATCACACAGCACTGTTGCGTTATTTTTTAGTCTGATGAAATGTCAATTGAAAAAACCATACTCACAGCAATCTTTGACAAGCGCGAAATCGCCACTTTTTCAAATTTATAGTTGTTTCCTATACATATACAAATATAGCCTTCTAATTGAAAATGTGGCGATTTCGCGCTTATCAAAGATTCCTGTGAACATGATTTTTTTTCAATTAAAAAAAAACATTTCATCAAACTAAAAAAAAATGCCACAGTGCTGTGTGATTACATCAATATAAAAACAAATCATTATCATATGGTAAAAAAATTTTATTCAGTGAGCCGCTGGACAAACCAAATGCAAAATTACTATAGTCCATTATCATGTCCCATCTCAGACTAGTCAGTCTTTTTCTGTCTAAACCTACGACCAGAGGAAAATCGCCTTTTTTTTCCTGCTCTATTCTTAGAGCATTTTTCAAGTCTAGTTTTTATTATAACATTTGCATAATCATGGGTGGCGCGGGACCGCCACGGGGCGATTTCAGCCCCCGCGGCGCCACACCAACCATTATTAGAACGTAGGGTTACTTTTGAAATTCAGAACCTTCTTCTTATTATTATTAATATTATTCCAACGCTTAATCCTTAAAATCGATATTTAATCCTCCTTCGTTACATAAACTCATTGGAAAAAGAACAAACGTAATTTTCTTAGGAAGCACTTTTTTCATTTAGGTCCTTGTTATCGATTTATTGTTCAAAATAAAAAAATTGAAAAAATAGAAACTTCCAACCGCACAAAAACAGCCGTTTGGCAACAATAAGGATTGTGCAGAGCAGACAAAGAACAGCCCCTCATAGAAACCGCACAAAAAAAGCAGAAGACGGTGCTCGGTTTTAATTGGTGGCGGAATCCGAACCAGTTCCCAGCGCCATCTGCTTTAACAACGGAGAAAACGGCGAAAACAACAAAGTACCTTTTTTAATTCTTGCGTTACTGATGACAAAATTAATTCAAAGTTTTATTAAAAAAATAATAATAAGTTTCGGTGGCGCGGGAGTGCCACGCGGCGGTTTAGCCCATTTATAGCCAGTTTATATTAAATAAGGAGTGACATGGTTAATTTATTGTGTTTATTTATTATAAGTTATTCCGGCCGTATTGGGATGTTGGCAGTGACATGACTAATTTAAATCCAGTCAGTGGTTTCATTTTGAACTGAACCAAAACAAATGTAACTTCCTCGAATATGAGTCCGAACAAATCGAGTTTTTTGTAAGAAAGAATGCGAAACAATTAGCTATTTTTAGCTTTTTTGGCTAAAAAATGAGCGCTACACGATTTGAACCTGTTCTCTCCAGCCTCAGTACCTCATAGACTGACGTGCTGCGTTACACCATCGCTCGACAGTGTTACATTACAACTAGTATTTATAAGGCTTCATATTTCTAAAACATTAACACATTGGGAGTTGTGACACGAGAAATTAAAATTTTTACTTTTCGCAGCCTGAGTGGGAAAATGTCAACAAGGTTGTAATGGAAAGACTGACACAAGGAGCAGTGCAGAAGATGGATCAATGCAGAAAAGAGATCCTAAAATTTACACTTTTATTTAGATAAATAACTAGCCATAAAAATACTCTATGAATAAAGCAGTAAAAAAGGGCGATTTTTTCCAGGCGCATATGTTAGACAGAAAAAAGATGTGGCCTAGTCTGAGGTGTCGGTATGTGGACTGTGCAATTTAGCATCTGGCATGTGCAGTAGCTCACTAAATAAAAAAATTAAAACCAGATTAATGATTTTGTAATTGGTGAACAGAATCCACAACTCAGTTGTAGTTTTCTATTTCTGGGGAGTATATCTATCAAAAAAATGCATACTCACAGCAACCTTTGAGCAATTGTGAAATCGCCACTTTTTAAATTAGAATTTTTAATTGTAAATAATAAAAACAATTATAATAGAAAATGTGGCAATTTCGTGATTGTTAAAGATTACTGTGAGTATAATTTTTTCAATTACCAATCTTTCAAACTACAGAAGAACTACAACTAAATATAAACCCAACGTGGCTGCAACAGTTGTTTGTTGGATTAAAAAATGTTCCCCCATTAAGTAATAATTGGCAAATCACCTATTAAGTAACCAGTTAAGTCACAAGAATCTGACATCACTTTATCAGCCAATCAGGATTCGAATTTAATACGAAGTATTTGTTTAATGAAGTGACGTTAGATTCTAGTGATTTGAGTAGGTTACTAAATGGGGGGCGATTGTAAATTGCAACAAACAACTATTGCCACCACGTTAGGTTTACCTTTAAGTTCTGTAATTAGTTCACTATCTAAAAAATTATTATAGTCAGGTGTAACTTTTTTATTTAGTCAGCACGTGCACATTTCAGGATTAGTGTTAAATTACTACAGTCCACATACGAACACCTCATTCCACATCTTTTTTTTTCCCGTAGCCTGAGTGGAAAATGTCAAAAAGGTTGTGATGGAAAAACTGAGACACAAGCCAATGAGCAAGATCCAGAGAAATAGATTAAAAAAATTTACGCTTCTATTTAATTCGAATAAATTAAAAAAATAGAATTTAAAAAAATGTTTAAGAACTATTGTCTATTATAATTACGGTTAATACATTGAGGGGTGTAAAAAGTTTTTTTTAAAATTAATAATTAATCCTTAGTTCACTTACCATGATATCATCACAATGAAAAATGTTGGTACATATGCCAATGAGATTTGAACCTATTCTTCCCGGTTAGGATCGAAGATAACCTCTAAGCAATCATAATATTCTAGAGAAAACAGAACAGCAAAAAATTATTTAAAGATTGATTAAAGAGTGACTACTTCAGTTTTTTATTGCATCAAAAGTTGATAACTTTAGTAGCATAGAAACTTCGAAACTTTTTTTAGTCAGTTTTGCTGACTTTTCAGCCTGTTTTTTAAGTTTTCTTATATAATGCAAAAAGACAACATAATTTTTAAAGCAATATAACTTTGAAACTTCCACAGGTTAATACCAATTACAGATTAATTATAATATAAATAATAATTGTAGATTAGTTATAATAATAGTTATAATAATTGTAAATTCAGTAAAAATTTTTAGAATTAGTTGTAATCAATATACAGTTACAGTTTTCTAACTTGTTTTGATGTAGTTTTGTCGCCAAGAACACAATTTCTCATGGGATTTTCGTATGCAAATTAAAAGAAAGATTTTACAGACAGAGGAAGATAGAAAAAAATTGATCAGAATGAGTGCTTTGGCGACTCAATTTCATAAAAGAAACAACCAATATTTTCGAAATGTTCAGAGATTGTTTTATAATCTATAAATTTTACATAACCGTTGTTATAATTAACAAAGCTATTTTTTTATATTTGTAGAACTATGCATCTTTGTACGGATGATATCATAAAACCAGCAGCGCAGTACGGATTGGTTCACACCAGAATGACAAGTGACAAATGATAAGTGAATGTGACAACGCGTACCGCAGGCGTTTACACCGTTACACTGTCACTGGTTGTCTATACGGTGAAAACACCTTGGCACTTGCCACTTGTCCACTTGTCACTGAGGTATAAACCAGGTCTAAGTCAGCACTAAAGCCAACCGGCTGTTCTATCTAAATTGCTCAGGAGATAGAAATAAAACTAAACTAACTTGCCTAACTTGTAACTCGAATTTAAAAAATCCGCACTATTACATATTACTTTTAAATACATATTACTGTTATGTGTATAATATTATACATTAAATGTTCCGGATTCAGCTTTGAGTATTTGTTCAATTGTCTCACACCTGCCATGTTCAAAGTTTTGATGCGTAGGGCTGCCGTTCTTTAAACAGTCATGCTGGAACCAAACATTTCTGGCATGGAACTGGGATCTGGGAACTAGGATCTGAGAACTGGTATCAGGTATAAACGCGCTATTGATGAAAAGTAAAAGTAAAGCTATATAAAGAAAATCGATTTTCATACCACTTGTCTACGACGCTACACTACTGCTGCTGCAGTCCTTCTGCACATAAGTCGAAAGAAGTTAGAAAGAAGCAAACTGATAAAAAAATAAAAAATGAACAATTACCACTCTTCGTACATACCGTCAAAGAAACCATGGCTTGGTTTCGACAAATTCAAATAGGCATTTTGAACTTTATCATTGACCACTACTGCTTCTTTGCTCTCTGCCCACTTTGCCACCAAACTCTGATTGTTACTCAAATCTTAAAATCACAAAAAAATATGCAGCTTTCCAATGTTAAAAAAGGCTTCCCGTTTGTAATAAACTAAGCCGTAAAGCTTTCAGGAAAAAACACTTTAACTTACAGGATTGAATTTTGAGCAAAGAAAACTATTTACAGGCTTGAATTTTAGGTAAATACTTCTGCTTGTTTATGTAAGTGCACTCCACCACCAAACTATGATTGATACTTAAACTCTTAAAATTTTAGAAAGAGTTAAGTTTTTCAGTGGATAAAAACACTTTGTATTCAGAATAAACTAGCAGTAAAACATTCATAGGAAACAAAAGAACTTTTACTTACAAGGTTGAATTTTCAGTAAACACTTCTGCTTGTCTACGGGAAACATTTTAAAACCCATAAAACAGCTGACTGTCATGGAAATTCTGCAAAAAACGAAACATTATATTTATATTTAAGACATCTAACAAAACAAAATAACAATAAAACGTGAAAAATTTTAACATATCGGATTAGAATTGAATTGCCATAAATAAATAAGTGGTTCTGCTAAATAGATCACGTGTCTTTGTAGTTAACATTATGAACAAAAATTACCTAGGTATTTCGATAATAAGGTAATTCATACCAGCGTGACAAAGTGAGAACGCGTTTGTTATGTGTTGTATCCACAGACTAGAATTGCTATTTTATTTAGAGCGTTCCGTTCAAAAAATGTTAGTGTTCTGCTTTAAGCTTACACTAGTTTTGTTCGTCCTCTCTTAGAATTTGAAACGTTCGTATGGAATCCGAAATACTTAAAAGACATAGATTTTCTGGAAAAAGTTCAACAAACGTTTACCACACGCCTGTATTTAAGATGTTCATTGCCATACGCGGATTACGGCACTAGATTAAAAGAACTAAAGTTAGATAAGCTTGAAGCCCTCAGAACCCAAAACTCTCTTTTTTTTATAAATTGCTAAATAATCTAACTGAACTACCCGCTAATAAGTTTTTGATATTAGATAATAGCACTATAACCAGATCTAATGGTTTTAAACTCTTAAACAGTTTTTGTCGTTTAGATTTATCTAAATTCTTTTCTTCAAACCGTGTGGTTTCAAATTAAACTATGGAGCAGATTACCCTATCATATAGTTTCCTCAACGTTCCTTGACATTTTTCGGCATAAACTGTCATGTTTTATAAATTTAATGTTTTTGTGTATTTTTTTGTCTTATTATTTCATTTTCTTCGTATTATACTAACTTGTCGTTGGATTTATATTTTCTGTCTTAATTTGGCTTTAAAATTTATATGAGTTTTTGCTCTTTATTTTAAAATGTTTGTAATTCTTTTTTTATGTTGTCATATATATATGTTACTTTAACGTGACCTTTACAACATTAATAAATATTTTACTTTACTTTAAATTGTTACATTGCCACTTGTCGCTGCGGTTTGAACGCGTTTTCATTTGTCACTCCGGTGTGAACTACGCCTTAAGACTGGTTCATACTTATGACAAAACGTCCTTTGGACAAAGTCCAAAGGACAATTTTAGAAAAGCCAAAACGTCCTTTGGACAAGCCAAAACGTCCTTTGGACATTTTCCTTTGGAAAAAGTATGAATGCTACTTGAAATTTGTCCTTTGGACAAAGTCCAAAGGAGAAAATCCAAAGGGAAAAGTCCAAAAGACAAGAAAGTATGAGCACGTTGTCCTTTGGATTTTGTCCTTTAGACAAAGTCCAAAGGACGTTGTTACGCTGAATTTGTCCTTTGGACAAAGTCCAGAGGACGTTTTGTCATAAGTATGAACCAGCCTTAAGAGTTCTAGTTTATTAATCAGCAAAAAGGCACACCACTATGTAGCAAAGTTGGTGTCCGTGAGTGAGGTTAGGGGTAGGGGCGAGCAGCCAAAATAAAATATAAATATTATTTTGAAGCATTGCATGAATTGATGGGTTTAAGAAACTTTGGTTTTTTTTAAATATTCGATTTAATTATCTGATATAGGAATATTGAAGAAATAAAGCTTGTAGTCAAACTAATGTTTGTGTTATGACGATAGCAACTTGATTAGAGTTTAGGCTAATGACTTGTTTTGGGTTTATGTTGTGGATTTAGGTAAAAATATTCAAAAATGGTACTAAAATGGCTCAGTTTCGACCTCCAACGCTTCGATTCCCCAGACTAAATGGTCGTATTTACATCAAAATGAGCCACTGTAAATATAAAATCCAATTAACTGTGACTCATTCTGTAGTTAATAAGGGCGGTTTAAAATTTAAAATAGGTCACAATCGCATGGATTTTTTACGAATTGTGGCTCATTTTGCTGTTATAATTATTAAATTATCTTATCGCATACTATAACCAACGCTTTCGTCCGGATGGACTAGGTCGTATTTACATTAAAACGAGCCACTGTTAATATAAACGCGACTGTGACTCATTCTGTAGTTAATAGGGGCGTTTGAAATTTAAAACAGTTCAATGTCGCATGGATTTTATACGAATTGTGGCTCGTTCTACCGTGGTACTGAGTAAATTACCTTACCGCATACTATAACGAACGCTTCCGTCCGAATGGACTACGTCGTATTTACATTAAAACGAGCCACTTTTAATATAAAATACACGCGACTGTGACTCATTCTGTAGTTAATAGGGGCGGTTTGAAATTTAAAATAAGTAACAGTAGTGTATATGTTAAACGAATTGTGGCTCATTCTACCGTGGTACTGAGTAAATTATCTTACCGCATACTATAACGAACGCTTCCGTCCGGATGGACTAGGAAACGAAAATTGGGCACTGTGACATACGTGTATTTCGCCGATTTGGCGTTGGGGAACACCAAGTCCGGTAACCAAAGGAGCAAACTGATCAGACTGATATCGTTGAAATACAAAGGGGAAGTGTTGTTATGAGCTAATCGCCAGTCTTTCCAGAACTCGATAATATAAAAATCAATTTCGTAGTCCTAAAACCAAAAATAAAACCTTATTTTTGGTTTTAGGACTCAAAGTAATTTTTATCAAATTCTGAAAATATCATAACAACACTTCCCCTGCAACGATAGTCTCATATTGCTTCATAATTCAATGGCGATATAGCAGTATGTCGCATGCCTGGTTTGTATAGTCAACGTTCTAATTATGCATTCTGCGTCCACGTAGAATGTGACCACGATTAGATTATACACTACCTGTTACCGAACCGCTTTCAGAATGAGTCAGTCGCGTATTTGTGTTGAAATCAAGTTGGTTTTCAATAGACATAGTCCCGTTCCGTTGCGTTAGGGTACTCAGTACCACGGTAGAACTTGACCACAGATTCCGTATAAAATCCATGCGAAATTGAACTTTGTTTTTAACGAATTCACCTATTAACTACAGAATGAGTCGCGGTCGCGTTTATTGTAACAGTGGCTCGTTTTAATGTAAATACGACCTCCTCCGTCCGGACGAAAGCGTTCGGTATAGTATGCGAATTGATTGATTTGATGATTATAACAGCAAAATGAGGCCGCGATTCGTAAAAAATCCATGCGATTGTGACCTATTTAAATTTTTAAACCGCCCAAAAAAACTACAGAATGAGTCACAGTTAATTGGATTTTATACTTACATCCACTCATTTTTCAATGTAGATACGACCATTTAGTATCCAGAATCGAAGTGTCAAAGGTCGAAACTGAGCCATTTTAGTACCATTTTGAAAATATTTACCTAAATCCACACTAAAATTCCAAAAAAATTCATTCACCTAAATTCTAATACATTTTGCTAACGTCCATCACCCAAAAATTCATTTGACTACCTAGACTTTATAATTTATTCAATCTATTTTTTTTTCAGAATAATTAAATAAAATATTTAATAAAAAACCCAAATATATTTATTTCTTCTTTTAATACAATTCTATTATTTGATATTTTATATTTTATTTACTCTAATAGTTTTTATTTTTATTTTTACTCTCTGTCATTATCTATTTTTTATTTTCGTGTAACAATCTATTGATTATTTTTACTCTATATTTACTCTAATTTACTCATTTATATTTATCAAAATTTATATTTTTGTCTAATTTTCCAAAAGACAAATATATTTTAACAATCTCCTTTGGACTTTGTACACTAAAATTCATTTCCCTAAAAAAAATTTTCTCATACTTTCTTGTCTTTTGGGAAAACTTTTCCCTTGCGAATTTTGTCCCTTGGACTTTGTTAGAAGGACGAATTTCGAGCACCACGTTCATACTTTTTTTCCAAAGGAAAATGTCCAAAAGACGTTTTGTCTTGACAAAAGAACGTTTTGGCATTTCTAAAATTGTCCTTTGGACTTTGTCCAAAGGACGTTTTGTCATAATTATGAACCAATCTTAAACCATACAGTTTCACACCCCGGAGTGACAAATGAAAACACGTTCAGATGGCAATGTAACAAGTTAAAGTAAAGTAAATATTTATTAATGTTGTAAAGGTCACGTTAAAGTAACATATATATATGACAACATAAAAAAAGAATTACAAACATTTTTTAAAATAAAGACAAAAACTCATATAAACTTCAAGCCAATTTGACGGAGAGATCCAAATCCAAAAACGACAACTAGTAATACGAAGAAAAATGATAATAAGAACAAAAAATACACAAAAAACAGTTGACGTCGAAACATGACAGCATCCGGAAAATGTCAAGGAACATACGAGGAAACATATGATAGGGTAATCTGCTCCATAGTTTAATTTGAAACCTACACGGTTTGAAGAGAAGAATTTAAATAAATCTAAACGACAAAAATTGTTTAAGAGTTAAAACCATTAGATCTGCAGTTATAGTACTATTATCTAATAAAAAAACTTATTAGCGGGTAGTTCAGTTAGATTATTTAGCAATTTATAAAAAAAAAGAGTTTGGGTTCTGAGGGGCCTTCAAGCTTATCTAACTTTAGTTCTTTTAATCTAGTGCCGTAATCCGCGTATGGCAATGAACATCTTAAAATACGGCGTGTGGTAAACGTTTGTTGAACTTTTTCCCTAAAATCTATGTCTTTTTAGTATTTCGGATTCCATACGAACGTTTCAAATTCTAAGAGAGGACGAACAAAACTAGTGTAAGCTTAAAGCAGAACACTAACATTTTTTGAACGGAACGCTCTAAATAAAATAGCAATTCTAGTCTGTGGATACAACACATAACAAACGCGTTCTCACTTTGTCACGCTGGTATGAAATTATTTTTATTATCGAAATACCTAGGTAATTTTTGTTCATAATGTTAACTACAAAGACACGTGATCTATTTAGCAGAACCACTTATTTATTTATGGCAATTCAATTCTAATCCGATATGTTAAAATTTTTCACGTTTTATTGTTATTTTGTTTTGTTAGATGTCTTAAATATAAATATAATGTTTCGTTTTTTGCAGAATTTCCATGAAAGTCAGCTGTTTTATGGGTTTTAAAATGTTTCCCGTAGACAAGCAGAAGTGTTTACTGAAAATTCAACCTTGTAAGTAAAAGTTCTTTTGTTTCCTATGAATGTTTTACTGCTAGTTTATTCTGAATACAAAGTGTTTTTATCCACTGAAAAACTTAACTCTTTCTAAAATTTTAAGAGTTTAAGTATCAATCATAGTTTGGTGGTGGAGTGCACTTACATAAACAAGCAGAAGTATTTACCTAAAATTCAAGCCTGTAAATAGTTTTCTTTGCTCAAAATTCAATCCTGTAAGTTAAAGTGTTTTTTCCTGAAAGCTTTACGGTTTAGTTTATTACAAACGGGAAGCATTTTTGACATTGGAAAGCTGCATATTCTTTTGTGATTTTAAGATTTGAGTAACAATCAGAGTTTGGTGGCGAAGTGGGTTGAGAGCAAAGAAGCAGTCGTGGTCAATGATAAAGTTCAAAACGCCGATTTGAATTTGTCGAAAACAAGTCATGGTTACTGTGACGGGATGTACGAAGATGGTAATTGTTCATTTTTTTATTTTTTTATTTAGTTTGCTTCTTTCAACTTCTTTCGACTTATGTGCAGTAGGACTGCAGCAGCAGTAGTGTAGTGTCGTAGACAAGTGGTATGAAAATCGATTTTTCTCACATAGCTTTACTTTTACTTTCATTAATAGCGCGTTTACACCTGATCCCTGTTCTCAGATCCTAGTTCCCAGATCCCAGTTCCATGCCAGAAACGTTCCGTTCAGACGTGACTGTTTAAAGAACGGCAGCCCTACGCATCAAAACTTTGAACATGGCAGGTGTGAGACAATTGAACAAATACTCAAAGCTGAATCCGGAACATTTAATGTATAATATTATACACATAACAGTAATATGTATTTAAAAGTAATATGTAATAGTGCGGATTTTTTAAATTCGAGTTTTAAGTTAGGCAAGTTAATTTAGTTTTATTTCTATCTCCTAGGATTTAGTACAGCATGTCGGCGTTTAGTGCTGTTAGACCTGGTTTACACCGCAGTGACAAGTGACAAGTGGCAAGTGCCAAGGCGTTTTCACCGCAGTAACCAGTGACAGTGTAACGGTGTAAACGCCTGCGGTACGCGTTGTCACATTCACTTATCATTTGTCACTTGTCATTCTGGTGTGAACCAATCCGTACAGCGCTGCTGGTTTTATGATATCATCCGTACAAAGATGCATATTTCTACAAATATAAAAAATAGCTTTGTTAATTATAACAACGGCTATGTAAAATTTATAGATTATAAAACAATCTCTGAACATTTCGAAAATATTAGTTGTTTCTTTTATGAAATTGAGTCGCCAAAGCACTCATTCTGATCAATTTTTTTCTATCTTCCTCTGTCTGTAAAATCTTTCTTTTAATTTGCATAGAAAAATCCCATGAGAAATTGTGTTCTTGGCGACAAAACTACATCAAAACAAGTTAGAAAACTGTAACTGTATATTGATTACAACTAATCTAAAAAATTTATAACTAATCTACAATTATTATAACTATTATTATAACTAATCTACAATTATTATTCATATTATAACTAATCTGTAATTGGTATTAACCTGTGGAGTTCAAGTTATATTGCTTTAAAAATTATGTTGTCTTTTTGCATTATAAGAAAACTTAAAAAACAGGCTGAAAAGTCAGCAAAACTGACTGAAAAAAAGTTCCCAAAGTTTCTATGCCACGAAAGTTATCAACTTTTGATGCAATAAAAAACTGAAGTAGTCACTCTTTAATCAATCTTTAAATAATTTTTTGCTGTTCTGTTTTAGAATATTATGATTGCTTAGAGGTTATCTTTCATCTGAACCGAGAAATAGGTTCAAATCTCATTGGCACATATGTACCAACATTTTTCATTGTGATGATATCATGGTAAGTGAACTAAGGATTAATTATTAATTTAAAAAAAAAACTTTTTACACCCCTCAATGTATTAACCGTAAGTATAATAGACAATAGTTCTTAAACATTTTTTTAAATTCGATTTTTTTAATTTATTTGAATTAAATAGAAGCGTAAATTTTTTTAATCTATTTCTGGATCTTGCTCATCGGCTTGTGTCAGTCTTTCCATCACAACCTTTTTGACATTTTCCACTCAGGCTACGAGAAAAAAAAAGATGTGGAATGAGGTGTTCGTATGTGGACTGTAGTAATTTAGCATCTGAAATGTGCAAGTGCTCACTAAATAAAAAAGTTAGACCTGACTATAATAATTTTTTAGATAGTGAACTAATTACACAACTTAAAGGTAAACCCAAAGTGGCTGCAACAGTTGTTCGTTGGATTAACAAATGCCCCCCATTAAGTAACCACTCAAATCACGAGAATCTGACGTCATTTTATTAAACAAATACTTCGTATTAAATCGAATCTGATTGGCTGATAAAATGATGTCAGATTCTCGTGATTTGAATGGTTACTTAATGGGTGATTTGAATGGTTACTAAATGGGGGGCATTTTTTAATCCAACAAACAACTGTTGCAGCCACGTTGGGTTTATCTTTAGTTGTAGTTCTTCTGTAGTTTGAAAGATTGGTAATTGAAAAAATTATACTCACAGAAATCTTTGACAATCACGAAATTGCCACATTTTCTATTATAATTGTTTTTATTATTTACAATTAAAAATTCTAATTTAAAAAGTGGCGATTTCACAATTGTCGAAGGTTGCTGTGAGCATGATTTTTTCGAATACAGATCTCCCCAAAAATAGAAAACTACAACTGAGTTGTGTAATTTGTTCACCAATTACAAAATCATTAATCTGGTTTTAATTTTTTTATTTAGTGAGCTACTGCACATGCCAGATGCTAAATTGCACAGTCCACATACCGACACCTCAGACTAGGCCACATCTTTTCTGTCTACATATGCGCCTGGAAAAAATCGCCCTTTTTTACTGCTTTATTCATAGAGTATTTTTATGGCTAGTTATTTATCTAAATAAAAGTGTAAATTTTAGGATCTCTTTCTGGATCGACCCATCTTCTGCACCGGCTCGCGTCAGTCTTTCCATTACAACCTTGTTGACATTTTCCACTCAGGCTGCGAGTAAAAACTTTAATTTCTTGTGTCACAACTCCCGTTGTGTTAATGTTTCAGAAATATGACGCCTTTTAACTATAGTTGTAATATAACACTGTCGACCGATGGTGTAACGCAGCACGTCAGTCAATGAGGTACTGAGGCTGGAGATTACAGGTTCAAATCCTGTATCGCTCATTTTTCAGCCAAAAAAGCTAAAAATAGCAAATTGTTTCGCATTCTTTCTTTCAAAAACTCGATTTGTTCGGCCTCATATTCCAGGAAGTTACATTTGTTTTGGTTCAGTTCAAAATGAAACCACTGACTGGATTTAAATTAGTCATGTCACTGCCAACATCCCAATACGGCCGGAGTAATTTATAATAAATAAACACAATAAATTAACCATGTCACTCCTTATTTAATATAAACTGGCTATAAATGGGCTAAACCGCCGCGTGGCACTCCCGCGCCACCGACACTTATTATTATTTTTTTAATAAAACTTTGAATTAATTTTGTCATCAGTAACGCAAGAATTAAAAAAAGTACCTTGTTGTTTTCGCCGTTTTCTCCGTTGTTAAAGCAGATGGCGCTGGGGACTGGTTCGGATTCCCCCACCAATTAAAACCGAGTACCGTCTTCTGCTTTTTTTGTGCGGTTTCTATGAGGGGCTGTTCTTTGTCTGCTCTGCACAATCCTTATTGTTGCCAAACGGCTGTTTTTGTGCGGTTGGAAGTTTCTATTTTTTCAATTTTTTTTATTTTGAACAATAAATCGATAACAAGGACCTAAATGAAAAAAGTGCTTCCTAAAAAAATTACGTTTGTTTTTTTTCCAATGAGCTTATGTAACGAAGGAGGATTAAATATCGATTTTAAGGATTAAGCGTTGGAATAATATTAATAATAATAAGAAGAAGGTTCTGAATTTCAAAAGTAACCCACGTTCTCTAATAATGGTTGGTGTGGCGCCGCGGGGCTAAATCGCCCCGTGGCGGTCCCGCGCCACCCATGATTATGCAAATGTTATAATAAAAACTAGACTTGAAAAATGCTCTAAGAATAGAGCAGGAAAAAAGGGCGATTTTCCTCCGGTCGTATGTTTAGACAGAAAAGATGTGGACTAGTCTGAGATGGACATTATGTGGACTATAGGAAATTTGCATTTGATTTGGCCAGCGGCTCACTGAATAAAAATTTCTACGATATGATAATGATTTGTTTATATATTGATCTAATCACACAGCACTGTGGCATTTTTTTAGTTTGATGAAATGTCAATTGAAAAAAATCATACTCACAGCAATCTTTGACAAGCGCGAAATCGCCACATTTTCAATTAGAAGGCTATATTTGTATATGTATAGGAAACAACTATAAATTTGAAAAAGTGGCGATTTCGCGCTTGTCAAAGATTGCTGTGAGTATGATTTTTTCAATTGACATTTCATCAAACTAAAAAAAAATGCAACAGTGCTGTGTGATTAGATCAATGTATAAACAAATCATTATCAAATAATAGAAATTTTTATTCAGTGAGCAGCTGGCCAAACCAAATGCAAATTTCCTATATTCCACATAATGTCCATCTCAGACTAGTCCACATCTTTTCTGTCTAAACATACGCCCGGGGGAAAATTGCCCCGTTTTCCTGCTCTATTCTTAAAGCATTTTTCAAGTCTAGTCTACCACTTTCTTGAATTAAATTAAAAAAATAGCCTAATAAACTATAGATTTAGCTGTGAAATGACATATGTTCATAATGATTCCGTTGCCGATATATACTTTTTTAACAGTTTTAATATTATCGATAGAACCCATATTATTTATCAAGAAAAAGTAGTTCCTAAGAATTATTGCGCAATTTTCTACGATTTCCAAAGAACCCATGTTTTTTTATCAATCACGAACAAGCGAGGAATACTGGTTAAGCGTTTGAAAAATAATTTATTAATAATAAGGAGAAGAAGAACATAATACTAAATTTACCCACGTTTTTTACTTACAGTTGGCGCGGTGCCGTGGGGCTTAGTCTCCGTGTGGCGCTTCCGCGCCATCGATAATTCGTTTATAATAAAAATAAAAAATAAGAAGAAGAAGAAGATAAATTTAAATTACAAAATTTACCCGTTGTTTAATTATAGTTAATAGTTAGTGCGGCGCAGTGACGCTCCAGACAAAGTTTACCTACATTCTCTAAATATAGTTGGCGGGATGGCGCGCACTAATGATTGCAATTATAATTTTTAAAAAATAATAATAATAAAAAGAATATGATGAAATAATTACAAAATTTACCACGTTCTTTAAGTATAGTTGGCGCGGTGCCGTGGGTTAAATTGCGGTACGGCACCCTCACACCACCGATGATTGGAATTATATATTTTTTAATATAAATAATAATAAGAAGAAAAAAATGATAAACATGAATTACAAAATTTACCAGGTGCTCTAGTTATAGTTGTCGCGGTGCCGTGGGGCTAAATTGCAGTGGGCGTTCCCGTGCCACGGATTTTTTATTATTTTTAAGAGTGGGAGTTTTTATTTGTCTATTTTTTCATTTTTTTATTTTGATCAATAAATCAATAACAAGGACCTAAATGAAAAAAGTGCTTCCTAAGAAAGTTGCGTAATTCCTTCTTCTTTCCAACGAGCCCATTTTTATTTTGATCATTGAGTAACGAATGAGGAATATCGCTTTTAAGGATTGAGCATTGGAATAATAATAAAAAGAAGAAGAAAAAGAAGAAGAAGGTTCTGAATTTCAAAATTTACCCACGTTCTCTAATAATGGTTGGCGCCGCACCGAGGGGCTAAATCGCGTCGTGGCGCTCCCGCGCCACCCATGAAGTGATATTTTTTCTTTTCTCTGGAAGAGTTTAATTGGAATTTTCTACAGTTTAAACGTGTTTCTCTTTAAAACTTAAAAATAATTCTTTTGATTGAAACATGTAAATTCATCAATACCAATTTTTTTTGTTTCAGAAAAAATATACAAAACTTAAGAATCTGGCAATTTGATAAAACTTATGCTCACCTTAAAACCATATCGTCATTACTATGACACAAAGAGTCAGAATCGTCAAAAATACCTGTAATTGTGACTTTTTTTGTCGTAGTAACGACTATATAGAAGGCTTAATGAATAACTTGTGGTCCAGTGACAGAACGTTCATTTTGTGTATTGACTGAAGCACCCAAAATCAAGCACCATCTTCGACATGTCATACTGTGATTATATTGTTATAGTAGTGCGTTGTATGCGACTTGCTTGCGCAGTTAGCGCTGAGTAATATGGGTCTTGCGTATACTGCTTTAAAGGAAAGGTCCGCGAATGTCCAGCCAATAGCGTTGGTAATTGACAAAAGTCACATAAGAGATATTCAGGTGTGGAAAGTGCGCTTGCAACTGTCAAATCACCTTAATTTTTTGTTAGAAAACTGCGCAAAATAACTACTGAACGAATTTTTCTGAGCTGAACATCATACGGAACTGCCAAGCAGCTGCGCGCCAACTATTACCATGCAAATTAAAACACATCGTATGGAACTTTGGCTGCGAACAAACAACAGAAGTCAAATATTGGAAACAGAATTCCTTACAATATGCTGAATTAAAAAGAATTTTTTATTTATACAAAAATTTCAGGTATCAGAAGCAGTCTTCCGCCAGTTAGCTACGCCAAAGCTTTGGATTTCTGGCTTTTTGGTTGTTTACTATTTCTATTTGGAACTCTAGTGGAGTTTGCCGTCATTAATATGTACCTGAGACATTACAACGCCTTAATGCAGGAGAAGAAAAATGCCTGCTTGCAATTGACAATGAGCAACGAACTTCAAAATGGTCATTTTTTCCAATCAACGGTAATTATTCCGTTATAGTTAATTTATATAAATTTATTTTTATATGAAAAGTAAAAAATTACTAAATTATATGAGTTTAAATTTAGGATAAGGCTTAATCTTGTGTAGGTTATAGCAATTTCGAAACTTTTAGCTCTAACTTCGACATTTTTATCAACAATTTGGCTTTAGGTTTAATGTTAACCAAAGTTTTTATTGATTAAAAACTTTAGGCTCCAATTCTTGACTTCTCAAATTTACTATTTTGGTACGAGGCTTTTGAAGCCGTAAGCAGAGATCTTGACCGCTGTTTCATAAAAGTTACAACGGACATTTAATTTCTTTGTAAAAACCCCATTCTTTTTTGTAAATCTCAGTTCTTTCTTTGTAACTTTAAAGATCTTAATGTTAAACATACACTGGGATGATTCAACAAAAATGACCGTACTTCGTGTTTGATATAGTACACCTGAACATTTTTTAGCCGCCATCTTTTAAAAAACGAGCGCTTTGACCAATAAAACGTGAGTGCGGCAACATTTCTGCTGGCAAACGCCAGAATAATGTCACTTACAAAGAAAAAATGGACTTTTTACAAAGAAATTCAATGTTCCTAACTTTTATGAAACAGCGCCCTGTCAAAACTTGGATTCGTAAAATTGGGAATAAGTTTTAACAATTTTAAACTTAAAGTTAGCTTAACTTAGGTTGGCTTAAACTTGGTTATAGGTATAAACTTAGCTTACCCTTACTTGGTTATAGCAAGAATGCATAAGAGTAGAAAACTTCCGACTGTGTGTTAAACAGTTGTTTAAATTGTAGGTAGATTATTTTACAGTGTAGATTTTTTATCACGTAGAAATAAATATTTGCGAACGCAAAACTCATAAATGATGTTTTTCCATGTTTTAACATATGAAATTATTTATACGCCCGATGCAACAAAAAACCTAGAATATTCGACAACATTACGTGGAAAAAACCTCATCTGAGCATTTTACGTTCACAGATTTTTGCTGTTCAAAGTTTGCAAAGTACAAAATTGTAAACGCAAAATGAATACAACTAATTTTTCTACATAATACTGTGGAATAATATAAATTATTCGAAATATTTGATGTTTTAATATGTAAAATAATTTATACGTTGAATTAAACAAAATTTGGTGAATATTTGACGTATTTTGACGAATATTTAACGTCACGTGAAAAAAAACATCATCAAAGAGTTATACGTTTACAGTTTTTTTGTTTGCAAACTCACAGTTATCATGTAGAATAATCTACAGTATTACGTAAAAAAATTGTCATGTAGTTTATTTCACAAATTGTAGATTATTCCACAGGTCGTAGTAGAATTTTTTACATGATAAAAAATTTACACTGTGGAATAATCTACCTATAATTTGAACAACCGTTTACATAGTCGGACATTCTCTACGCTTATGCATTCTTGGTTCTAGGTTTCAAACTTTTGGCTCCAAGCTCCCAGTCCCAGATCCAATTTCCAATTTCAAGACCCTATATCATATCGACCAAAGTCACGTAAGAAACAATTTGCATAAGCATAGTTGGCACGCAGCTGATTGATTATTCTCTACGCTTATGCATTCTTGGTTCTAGGTTTCAAACTTTTGGCTCCAAGCTCCCAGTCCCAGATCCAATTTCCAATTTCAAGACCCTATATCATATCGACCAAAGTCACGTAAGAAACAATTTGCATAAGCATAGTTGGCACGCAGCTGATTGATTGTTCCGTATGATCAGCAGTTCAGCAGTTTTTGCGCGGTTTTCCAACAAAAAAATTAATATGCTCAGACAGTTGCGAACGCACTTTCCAACTAAAACATATGCAAATTATTAACTTACGTGACTTTGGTCGATTTCCGATTTTTAGCTTCAAGTAGTGTTACCTCTTAAGTTTCATCGGCTCCGAATTCTCTAAATCTACTATATATATTATTTTATTTTGAAAAATTCATGGTCAAACGGAAAGGTTGCTCTAATTCTAGAATCTCATGTAACCGCGAGATTCTAGAATTGATTCTAGAATTCTAGATTGAGTTCTGAAAAGTGCGTTCACAACGGTTGAATCCCCTCAATTTTTTGGTTCGAAAACCGCGCAAAAACACTAAACGTACTATTCATCATACTGAACGACCAATCACTTGTCCTCGACCCATATGCTTATGCAAATTAAAATTAAACTTATGCAAAATTATTTTTTACAAAAAATGCATCCATCGGCTCGAAGTTCTATAATAGAAAACAGCAAACATATAATGAAAAAAGGGGTTAAAACAAAAAAACAAACATGCCACAAAGGCTTGTATAAAATTAATCTTAAAATTAACCAAATAAAAAAATAACAAATTTTTTACATGCCCCTAATGTTTATGAAAATAATCAATTTGGAATCAAAATAATGCTTGGTAAATTAATAAAGTTTTTTGTCTAAAAAAGCATAAAAGTGTTTCGCTCCAAGCATAGACACTTTTTATTATTAAGCTTTATGCCAAAGTGTCCCTTCCTGCGAAGGCAAATAAAAGTAAAAATTAACAAAAATAAATTAACTAAGCAAAACATAAAACAAAAAAAATTGTAATAAAAAATATTTAATGACCTATCTTATTTTTGAGCTCATCAGTATGCAAAATAAAATACGTCTTTATACATAACGAAACTTATCAAGCGAATACAAAAACAAAAATAATTATTAAGTTTAATCAACAAAAAAATTAAATACTATGAAGTTCAAATTCATAAAAAATACAATAATTTAGAAATTATAGTCAGTGATCTTATTGTTTCAAGCAGAAAAATCCGTCTGATAAATGTGTACAGACCTCCAAACATTAAGGCTGAAGAAGATTCTCAGCTATTAGATTTAATTGAACTTTATGTAACTACTAGTACAAATACATCAATAGTAATAGGCGATTTAAACCTCCCCAGAATTAGGTGGGATTCAAACACTGTTATAAGTAATTCCCGAAATGAATTTAAATACTATATTAAATTTCTAGAATTAGGACTTTCCCAAACTGTTTCTGAA